>VXBT01011277.1:295659-364221 GCA_013400235.1 Oriolus oriolus
CTGCACCACGGCCCGCAGAGGAATCTCGGCTCCGGCGCCTGGAGCACCTCCTCCCCCTCCTTCTCCTTTGACCTTGGTGTTGCCATGTTGTTTTCCCTCACATGTTCTCACCTCCTCCTCTTCTCTGACTACAATCCCAAAATCTTGTGACTTTGTTTTGATTTTCTTCTTAATATGTTATCACAGAGGCATTACCACCCTCTCTCATTGGCCTGGCTCTGGCCAGCAGCATGTCCATCTTCAGAGCCATCAGCCATTGGCTCTGCCGGACATGGTGGGAAGCTTCCAGCAGCTTCCCACAGGAGCCATCTCTGCGGCCCCCCTGCTACCCAAAACTAGGCTGTACCAAACCGACACAAGTATGTAGGGACATATTGCCAAGAAGAGGATGAGGGAATACTCAGTCACAGTTGCTTCCTCGTTTGAGCAGTGGCTATCCTCCCGTGCACAGAATGAAGCAATCATCCTGGGAGGAAAACAACAGTATGTGATAAAGCCATCGTTACTAGTAGTACTTTGTCACAACTGTTTAAAATTTTGCCTGAGAACAGAACCAAGCTGAATGAAACAATTTTGTGAACTGTGCACTTCTTGATAGTTTGATTTGGTTTTGCATGAGAGGTATATTCATAGATAAATATTTGCACCAAATAATCACTTTCTCCACTAAGAGCAGCACATATTTAATAAATAGCTTTATAATTTTCTGTAGACATAATAAAAAAATATGAGCTATTATGTGGTATTTTATGTCATTGTACGTATATATCCTTAACTTCTGTCCTTCTTCCTTCTACTTGCTTGTCTCAGAAATTAAAAAAAATTCAAATAGTCAGCTCTTCTGAGCTGCATCAGTGTCTAGTGCATTCACTCAGCTTCAGAGCCTTTCTGTATTATTATGGAAGAAATGAGTAGTGTAAGTACATAAAGAATAGAAAAAAGAAAGTTAGTAAAAAAGTATTAATTTCTGTAGAGTTTGAACCAGCAGGAGTCTCTCTTGTTCTGTTCTTCATGAAAGCACATGCAGTGTTTCAGAAAGAAAGGTTTTCCAGCTGATAAAGAACAGTAAATTGTAATACATTTCTTACTGCAGAAGTAATTACAATCATTGTAATACTGCTTACATGTATATGTTTTCCTATTCAGCACAAAAACTCAGAGCTGCAACATAATGAATGTGTTTTTGTTTTTCCTTTTTAATCTCAGCATATTAGGGAAGTCATCTTGATGCAGGCTGCATTAGTCATAATCATACCTGCTGTTACAAGGGGAGCAAATGGAATAACTGAAGCACCAACAAATCTTTAGGCTCTTGGTTTGATCAAAGATGCATAATGTGTGTAAGAGAAAGTGTTGGGATAGTATTATGTTGATAATAAACTGATATTAGCAAATTTCCAAAATGTTATATCTGTGTAAGTAATGATTTTGGCTCTTTACAGTTAATCTGAAAAGGAAGAAAATAATAAAATGCACATGTTAAGAAAATGGCTTAAAGAAAAAGAAAACCTAGGGCAAAAGAAAAGAAAATATTATGCTTAGTAACTGAAGTGCAGGAAGTGTAATTTTTTTACAAAAATCATGCATAGGTTAAAAAGAAATTGAAAAATTGATGCTATAATTTTTTTTAAAAGATGCTTTTAGATGCTTATGAGTTTGGATACTTTTTCAGAAGGGTTATTAGCTTATGCCAACTTTTCTGAACATTTGCAAGTTATTAGGCAGTTATTTACAAGGACAAGTGACTGTGGTATTTTCTAAGATTATGTTTTTGTTTCCCAAGAAGTCTTGTGAGAAATCCAGCCTTTGAGAGGGAAAAGTGTATAATGTAAATTAAAAATGTAATCAGTATTCAGAAAGCATATCAAGCATGTTTAAGGCAGAACATGTAACATAATGACAATGAGATTGGTTTCCTGAATGTGTATACCCAGCAATGATTCTCCAAACAGAATATAATTCTTCAGTTGCATAATGACAGAAAAGAGGACCTACACATTTTTATAAAATAAGTTTTCGGAAGTGAGGGACAGGAGATTGACAGGAACAAGGAACTAGGAGTGTGATAGTAGGAGACGGCATTACAGCTACAGCCATGGCAGTGCTGAATAGTAAGAGGTTCTTGAGGGTGGAAATGCGGCCATCATTGAGTAGAGAGAAGTGGCATATGCTTGCCATGGTTTAAAGACCAACTCTCCAGAAGGCTCTAGTCTGTATGAATCATGCATCTGATACAGAGAAGCCTTTATTTAAAATATCAAATTAGTGCTTGAAACACACAGAAGCCAGACTGCAAGAAAGCCACAGAGGGACTTTTTACAAGGGCATGTACTGGCAGGAGAACAGTTGATGGCTTCAAACTGAAAGAGAGTAATAGCTAGATTAAATATGAAGAAGAAATTCTTTACTGTGAGGCTGGTGAGGCAGGCGAACAGGTTGTCTAAAGAAGTTGTGGATGCCCCATCCCTGGAAGTGTTCAGGGCCAGGCTGGATAGGTGTTTCAGCAACCTGTTTAAATGGTGGGGGAGTTGGAACTAGATGATCTTTAAGGTGGTGCCTTCCAACCCAAGCCATTCTGCGATTCTATGATTTTCCTTCTGCAATAACTGAATACCTGAGGTGACTCATCTGAGTAATCCAAACTGGGGCACTGCTTCCTTTTTGTTCCTACCCACCTCCACTGTGTCTGAATCATAGTCAGCACCTAGCCTTTTCCTCACAGGTGTCTTTCCCCCAGCATTACACAGCTGTACAAGAAGTCACAGCCACAAAAATCCTCTCAACTGTGTCGGAGAAATCAGACAAAAATTCGAAGCAGTGTCATATGCACAAACAGAAGGATCTAGAGTTTGTGGGCAGACCTGACTAACATAGTTCACTGAAGTCCTGTTATGCCAGCCTTGATTCCTTGAATAGTTAACACCTAGAAAATGTCATGCATTAGGGAAAGAGCAGCTGTTCATTTTAATTTTGTAATGAGGAGGAAAGTCAAGAGCAGTCAAGTTCACAAATTTCCATTTTCTGAAAGTTGACCTCTGCTTTGAATATCACCTCAATATTTTCAGGGATAAAACTTTTTTTCTTTTTTTTTTTTTTTTCTGTGGACAGGAACATTGTACATGACCACATTACAAAACCTACTGTTTGCCTAAATGCTTAAATGAGCCAGAGAAACGCCTCATGGAAAAATTCTCTGTTTAATTTTATTCAGTTACCCACATTTTTCTTGAGCTGTGAGGACATCAGATAAGACCAGAAGTAACTTCCCAGATGCATTTCTTTGAAATGTTTGATATATTGTTCCAAAGGACACTCTGTTTTTCATTAACCTTTCTGTCTATGAGCATGTCTTATTCAGTAGAGACTAAAGCTACTGGTATTTAAATTACTTCTTTTGTAAGGAAGAATTTCAGGGAGTGGTAGAAGGTATTTTATCACATATAAAGCATAGGATTCATTTTGGTTTGGTTTTTAAAAAGCTATGAAGATAATGTATTGCAGAAATACTAGACACTCATCCAAATATTTGGGGTTTATTCAAACCAGGCCCAAACCTGAGTTTTTAAGTGCCCACCCAGTATTAACTTGAAGCTTCCAGAATAACAGTACATGTTGTGTATGATAGTCTAACAGGCTGATTCAGAGTACATACTTGTAGACTTGTACCGAAGAGAGATGTCATGGTCTCTGATGGTCTATCTTAATAAACTCTCTAAGCATACACATGCTTTAAAGCTTAAAGATGAGCAAAAGGCAGTATAAACTCAATTTGATCCCAGTGGTAGCAAGCATTGTAGATCTAGCATGAGGTACAATTTTTTCTGCCTTCATGCAGTCTGCAGGGTGCACAAGAACTGAAATGCCTGTCTTATTTGCTTTTGCCCTTTGGGTAATCACTATCATTTTAGTAAGCTTCTGACTGTACTCCAGGATATTGGTAATGAAAGCCAATATCAGATGCATACAGTATAAGACAACCTTATTGCAGTGCTGCCACCACACATCATTACTATCAATTTGACCTTGTCAGCACACTGTGCAATATGTTCTTTGCTTTAGGTTTTATTACTGCTATTCTTACTGTCTACAGGAGTTACATGATCTAATTGATCTCTACAGCACACTCACCCACATAACGAGAGTAAGTGTTCTTTCTTCAGGCATATTATTGTAGTGATTTCTTGCATTTATCCACAGCTCATAAGTGAGCAGACCTGCTCTGTGCATTATTATGCACTGCAATGTATTTTGCCTTTTAGATAAGATCTTGCACTGCCTGTCATTCACTCTCCTTTAACATGAGTAAAGAGCTGATTAGGGATGCATACTTCATCCTCCGAGATTAGCTGCTGTCAACACATTTAAGCCACCATTTATTCTAAAAATATTGCAGGGAAAATGCCATTCAACAAACATATAGTTTTTGCATACTTATCTTCAATATATTAAAATTGTATTCAGGTCACTAAGTCAAATTGAAGAGCTCCTGAGACCAGAAATATATAATGTTTTTCAGTTTCTATAGCAGTGTAATGAAGAACTAAATGCATTAAAAAAGAGAGTTATAGAATTTCAACAAATAGATTATCAAAATTATTTCATATGAAATTGCAAGGAAGAACTAAACTTGTTACAGCAGTTGGGAAACTTTTCAAGGGTCAGCGAAGGAAGACATTTTGCTGGAAAGAAAAATCAGCATTTGTTAATAACCTGTTTGAACGGTGAGAATGGAGAAAGCTGATGAAGGGGAGAGACAGATAGCAAAAGGGCAGAGAGAGATTTAAGAATGAAAACAATAATTAATGGAGAGGCAGAGGAAGAATTAGGGCAAGAAATACAGAAAGTTATCATTGCTTTGGAATAAAGAGTCGATTCCAACTCATTTACTTTAACCATGTAAAAGCTGGGAATTTTATCTAATGTGATCATCGTGGTTCCCTTGATAGTCTGCAGAGCAGGTTATTCCAGAGGCTGACTCCTGTCTTCCCTCAGAGATATATATTGCTAAACAGCCTGAATTATAGATGCTTTGTTCTCTCTCTTTCTGCAATGACTGTGATGAGAGTTTTAACTGACTGTCAAAATCGTACATGGCTTCAGTTAGGTGGGACACATTTCCCTAAGAGTATCAAGATGGTTGTACACCTACAACAGCACAACCTGGCAGGCAGAAGCAGCTGGGCTGCTGCAACAAAATATGACACAGAAGTAAGGCTAAACAAGGTTAAACCTAGCATGAAGCTGGCAAAAACCAATGGAAGAACGATTCCTCAGTGCCATTAGCAGAAGAGCTGATAAAAAACCCCAAACAACCCCCTTCCAACAAAACAGTCTTCTGTGGATTTATTACAGAATTACAGGTAAATGTTAATTTTGGTAAACTTTAAACAGCTTTATACTGCACAGAGGAAGACATAAGAGTCTTATTTTCTTCCAGAGGAAATACCATGTTTTCTCATGAAACAGCTTCATCCCTTTGAGATCATGTACTTTACAATCAAATCTTCGGTGAAACAGTTTGGTGGATTTCCCCTCACTTTTGGAGGAAGCAAGTTAGTGGTGGCAGGGCATGGAAAGGACAATAGAAATTCTAAAGCCATAACAGAGTTCAGCAAAGCAAGAAGCCTAGATATAAGTATTTCTAAAGTCTATTTTCTTCTAAAATAGATTTTTTCTAAATATACATGGGTTTAGATTAAATCAGCATTATTTGCACAGGCATTAAAATTACTAGCAACTCGATCTTTTCTAGCCTTAACTTGAAATACCTCACAAACATAAAATTACATATCAGGAGATCATTCCAGTAATATAAATCTTGTGGACAGAGAACAGAGAAAAAAGACATAAAAGGATGAAAGTCATGAGCAAAAGGAAACAAAGAAAAGAACATAACTTCATACAGTAAAGCATTTTACAAATACTTTCAGGAAGCTTCCATATTAACTATCTTTTCAAGTGCATCTATAAGTTTAATAGTTACATTACCCCTGTCACTATAATACACATTATTTTATATCCATTTTTTAGAAAACCATGGAAACAAAACTTTTCCCCCATTTTTATTGAATAAAATTTTGCATTTAAGTATTTTTTCAGTGCAGCAGCATGACTTATTAATTTATAGATTATCACAGTAATAATGCTACTGTAATGCTACTTATATAAAAAGCTAATTCAGATCCAAAAAGCAATTTAGGAGGGACAAAATTAATTCTGTTGTAGATGTACTCTGTATGTTCTGTGCTATATTTAAGTAATTGATGCCTTTCTAATATCATTTCATTAGTAGTATTGAGAAACTGCATAATGAAACATGAATCTGTGTCTTTAGCAGAATGAAACCTGTCTCTAGTTGAAAAGAAATGTATTCCACCATGGAAATTCACTTAATCTTTCAGGGCATAGTTACAGTGTTTGACCAAATGACTGATATGTGTACTAATCATCATAGGTTAAAGCAGACAATGTTAAGCAAGAGTCTTAAGATGGCCCCAATCATTCCCAAGCTAAAAGAAAAAAGAAAAAAAGAAAAAAAAAAGAACTTGCTTTAAACTAGCAGAAATTAAATTAGCTATTGGTATGTCACAAGCAATAACATTACATTTATTAAAAAAAAAAAATCTGAAATCAAACCAAAAAATAATAACAGCTAAAAGGAAGCTGATGGAAAGTTGAAAAAACTGATTATTTGTGAATATTTGCTTCAATTGCACATTTTTTTCCTTTCACATCCCTTTGTTGCTAAGAATAATATTCCTATAAATAACGTGTGTTTGGGAGAATGGTTGGGCTTTTAAAACATTTGTTAACACGGTTTGTTATTATATTTCTAAGTGCAATAGCTTATATTTATGGACAAAATTTATTAAAATAAAAGCACAGACATCTGTTAAATGTCTTTATCCACATTAGTGTGTTTGCTAAGAGCAGTAATGAGGTTTCAAAGTGAATCATCTGGCTATCCCTGAGCATTGATTCAGTTTGAAAGGGATATTCATTAACAAGTATTTGATTATTTTTGAAGTTAACCACGACAGGAGCTCTGGTCTTAAATCAGCTTTAGATGCACTTCCACTGCTGGGCAGATTTAAGTGTTTGAACCAATGATTTCTCCTTTTGGATATCTTCATATCAGGAGGATGGTGGGGACATTTGTCCAATGAAACTGAGTAAATCTAACCTGGAGGAAGTAAAAGCCATGTTGTATATAAAATATTTCAAATATTGTCAATGTAGGCACTTTACCTTTGGTATTTTGATGCAGGGAGCCTCTCCTATGGTACAAAATTGCTTTCTATTGTGGACATAGCATTTTTGATGCACTTTTGATTATTTACTTTCCACCTAAATGAGACAAAAAAGAGACAAGTGGAAACAATTAAATGCAATTGGTCATCAGATACCAAAAACATGTAACACTGACTGCAAGCACTTAACATGCACAATTTGTGAAGAATTCCAAAGATTAATTTACCTATACTATGTACTTCAACCCACACTAGAATAGTTTTGAAGAATAATTCTCCAATCTGTTTGGAGAAATCAGAATAATTTTGCAGTCCTCTATTAACTGAGAGAAAAGAAAAAAGATAGATGCTTGATTTAGTTGCAAAGGATAATTTAGGCAAAACTTGGTTGGTTATATAAAAAGTTCTACTCATGACTTACAGGATGGAATTCCATGTTCTTTTTCCATTAAATTGCTAAGGAAAGAGTTTAGCTGTTATCACCACTTTGCACCTAGTTACTGTGGACAGACAACCTATAGAATATGGCTTTCTGATTAGGATTTATGGATTTTGTGTGCCAAAAGAACTAAAAGGAAAATTGTGAGTAGAATTCCATTCCATCATGGTTAACTCGTACTTCCAGTTCTTCTGCATTCCATTTAAATCTCTTTCTGTTTGCAAACAGCCACATCTCTTTCATTCAGCACTTACCTTTTCTTAGCCAAGACTTTTCAGTGCAGACATTAATCTCCTTGGCTTTCCATGCTGAAATGTCCCTAATGTTACAATCAGCTTTTTATTTAGGAGGAACAGGAAGCAGTTCCCAATAGCATACACAAACATGATGTATTTTAGCAACCCAGCAAGATTTGAGGCTTTGTGGCAAGAAAAAAAGGCATAAAAGACCTCAGCACATCTCAACTGTACACATCTGATCATTATGTTTGTTCTTTAAAATTTACTCTATGGTCTAGACAAAATCCTAGAAATAATCGTTGCAAAGAGGAAGTAGGTATAAATAGTGCTTGCTAAACATGGAAGGCCAGAAGTTGGAGGTTTCTAACAACCCTGTTTAGAGAGACACTGGCTGGAACCACTTTGCCAGAAAAGCTTTATGCAGCTTGGATAGCTGGAATGGAGAGCGTGTTCTTTTGTTCTGAGAAGCCCATATGTTCCACAGCAGGCACAGAGACAGTGTGTTACAACTACTTGGAACCAAAATAGAGGACTCTGACATGTAGAAATTATAAATGTGTTGATCATCATACAATTAATTCTAATTCGAATATAAGCACACTGAAACAAGTAAGTAAGAACAGTATGTAAGAATTTTGTAGCATTGTCAGGGTATTGTGAGCCAGAGAATTCAGCAATTTATATAAATATGGGAATGATGTGACCACCAAAGGGGAAAAGAGAAGTTGCATGTAAGAGGCATCCAAGTAAGACAAAGTTGCAGAGGACAGTATAAGCACAAGGGTCTGCAAACTCACAGGACTTCCAACCGAGTATACCAGGATAACTGGAAAGATCCTTCACCCTCAAAGCAGCCTCAAGAGGAGATGATTTCCCACCTGAGGGTGGGAGAGGGAGCTGTAGCAGCAAATAGCATGAAAACAGCAGGCACAAGCGAGGAAAACTCGCTTTATGCCTAGAAGAAACAAGATAAAACAATGCCCATGCGACTAATCCTATCAACTGCTCTCAAGGCTTATCACCTTGTTCTCACCAAGGACCACCATAAACCATAGCCAGCAGTGGCATCAGTGACAGGGAGCTGCATGCACACAGCTAATTTAGAATTTAGGTGTTGAAGACACATTGTACACTTTGTGTTGAGACTTTGTTGAAGACAATGTAATAAATTTTAACACAATACTGATTTTTAATGTGCAATAACTAAGCATTGTCATGAAGTGTGCTATTAAGGAATGAATTTAGTAGACAGTTCTTGAAGTTTGAAGGCAATCTGGCTTATCTGTTTTCTAAGCGCTCTTGTCTCAGAAACCAGGTTTTTTAATTTGTTTTTCACTGTGTGTGTGTATACTTATATATACACATATTTTCAGTTGTAAAATAAATAGAACTGCTCTTGTTTTCTCAACTTTATACTCAGATGTAAAGAGACAGACATTTTTCATAACAGAAGAGGAAAACCAAATCTGAATCTTTAATGTCTTTTAATTTACAGGCAGGTGTTCACCTATATCATAATATCTAAATTCTCTACCTGCTATTCCTTTGCTTACATTTCCACTCTGTTTCCTCTTGACACTATAAATTAGTCTTCTCTGCCAAACTGACTAAATAAAGGGTTTAGCTCTTAAGTTTGCTGAGTCTTTCATCTTTCTTATATCAGAAGTCATGAAGTCAGTGAAACTACTTGAGCAAGCATAGTCAGTTCTTGCTTTCTTGTAGTTTAAATTGACATAGATAAAAAATTTTGTCTATACTGACTCTGAAAAATATTAAATAAACAGCTCAAGAACTTGTTGAGATTATTTATAACATATAAATTAAAACACCTTAGATATTCATGTTCTTTGTACTTTCTTGGTGGAATAATGAGTGTTAATATTACCAGTCAGGCAGTGATTCAGAAGACATCACTTTTATCTCAAAATATTAGGCTTTGTTTGTTGATTAAGGAGCTGATTACGGGTCTTTCATTCCTACATTGCTGCACACATATTTCTCTTAAGTCTCAATGTATATTTCTTCCCTTTAAAAAACACCCTAAAAATGAACCAGTTCTTAAACACAAGGGAAGTATTATCCTCTTCAAACCACACACTAAAAACCATGATAGACAATATGTAAGTCTAAATCCCTATGGTATAAAAAAGAAATCTCACATAAGAAAAAGTCAGTTAATTATACCTAGTAATGAAACATCTTGATCAAGTACACACACAAATCTTTATTCATTGTCTAGTAGTTTTAGTCATGTTTTGATCTGTAGTCAACTGTTCATATGGCAGTCATTAATAGCCTTAAATTTTGGATTCTTTTTTCGGTCATTTGTTTTTTTCATCCACCTCTCTGTCTCCCATAACTCAGCAGTCTCTTACTTCTGTTATTTACCATCCACTTGACCTTGTTTTTCTTGACACAATTATGAAACACAAAGCCAGAAAGAAAGCTGCTTTAAAGATATACCCTAATTTTATTTATTTTTTTAATTAAAAGGCCATTCTGAATGGGGTAGCTTTCTGCTTCAGAATTTTTGGGAAAAACAGGAAAAGATAGAAAGTAAAATAAACCTTTTACAGAATTGTGCCATGCCATCCTATTGTAAAAAATAGTGGAGAGGCAATGAGGTCCAAGACCAGGTCAAGAGTAAATGATTAAGGCTACGTAGGATAAATTAATGAAGATCTGCAGTTGGACTGGTATCAATCACCTAAATTCTTGTGCTTAACATTCTGATTCCTTGGTACAAGGATTACAAGGATACCAAATACCTGGGTGTACAGAAAGTACTTTTCAGATATGTATCAGATCAACAACTGGATCTTCACTAATCATCCTTCACTCAGATCATGCTCTTATCAAGTTACATGTATTATTATTTTATGTATTTCATGCTTCTAAAGAACATATTAAAAATTACGATTTGAACCAAAGAAAACTGGATATCAATTAAGAAATAACTTTTCTAATGACAGATTAAATAATTCACTGGAAACAAAAATAGAAATATACCAACCATTCAATTTTTTTTTCCTTCTGAACAGGCTTTTAAAAAATTAAACTGTCAGTGAAGGTGTTCTGACATTTTTAACCAGTTTTAGTCTCAAAAGTTACATATAGAACCCTTAGCAGCACATATGTATCAACTGCAGTGTATCTGAAATTTAACTAAGGCTTAAAAAAATATAAGCCAAAGAATTGAAAACCACAAGCATAAAGTTTAATAACTTGACAAGTAATTCAGTTCTTTGAGATACCCTGTTAGACATTTGCATTTGAGCTAGAGATACCAGATTCTCTTCTTAGCATGTGGACAAAAAGCATACCTCTAGAATGGGTTTATTTTGTTTTCATCCCAAAATAAATGTCCAGGATGACACCTCTGCACAGAAGCTTTTTACTTCTTAGAGGATTAAACAGAAAACCTAGAGTGATTTACACAGTTCAAAGTATTTTTCTAAGCTCCCTAAGTTTTAGGTGCATAAAGTCAGATGAGAAGACTCATCTCATGTGTCTCTGATTTTCAAAGCCCTTGAGTTGCAGTAGAAAACCTGGGGGAGTTTGATCAACTGATTGCTATATAAATATAAAGATAGTGAAAGACTGCATAGAAAAATGTTAAAATGAACATGACTTTGAAATGTAATCCTTTGTCTCACTGCATTGCTCCCTAACAAATCAAAGCATTCATACTGTATTGTCCTTTATTCCATAAACTGGTGACTTACAAGTAAGAAAAGAGCATAAAGAACAGAAGCTTGAATCAAGAGTTTGAAGAGCAAAAGCAATACTGTCATCCCTGTAGAAGACTAAAAGAAATGAAAACTATTTTCTAGAAACTAAACAAATGCATCCGTAAGAGGAAGTTAATACATGTCAGGGACTAGTAGTAAAATATTGCAGAAATTGTGGATAACACAGGTACATATTTCAGATTCTTCTTTTTAAAGAATGGAGAAGTTGGTAGCAGTGGGGTAAACAAATGAAGGTCTAGTGAAGTAATACCATGGAATAAATTAGAAACATCAAGGGACTGGAATTGCCAACTGCCTGCTCTCTCATCTAAGGGGTTGTAAAGAATTCTCTAAACACCCTTTAGTTTAACACCCTATATCTCCAGTATTATTCCATCTAGCTGGAAAATAATATTTTAGAATGCATTATAAAGTGTAACCCAGAAAGAAAGGTCACACCTTTCTTTCTAACATAAGGTTCTTATGTTACATGAAAGAGGGAGCTATTCTATATTTCTTTTAAAATATGGATGCCAATTAAAAGTTTACATAAAATCTTTTTTTTTAAATAAAGAATAAATTTTAATGGCCTGGTGTTTAGTTACATGACTAGGATATATTGCCGATTTTAAATCCTAAGCATATACTCAATGTCCATTATTTATTTACTTATTTTTAAGATTTTCAAAGATATAGTGACATGAAAGTGTTATTACACTTAAAATTTAAATATGTTTTAGTTATATTTTTTACCAAATATAAATCTTTTTTTCCTGTATTTTGCTGGAGAGCTAAAACTTATACAAGGATATGAATTTGGATTATTTATGTGATGTAGTCTCAGTCTTACATGTGTGATTTCTTAATTTCTTTATTTCAAGCAGAAGCTTCCATTTTGAGATGAACCCTGGAGAGATAAACAACAATAATGACAGTTCCTGGTAATAAGAATCCCTGGTCAATTTTTATACTCAGCACCAATACCTAGTTGAAGAAAAGTGATGTGCTACTGCTTGATGTAGAATATGGATTTAGGTGTTGGGTTCTGACTCAAATTGTTCAGAAAATGTTCTTTGGATGTTCACATTTTACTTTCTTCTTCTTCTCCCCCTTCTACACCCCCCTCCTCCCGCTGATGACATGTTTTGGGAGAATTTTAAAGTACTTTGATTTTCACTATGTTGAAATTACTGTAGTTGAATCAATTTAAAGAATGAATTCATCATAATGCAGATACTAAATCTTTTCCCTACTACAGATGAAATGCTTGATATCCCTACTATGAGGTGAAAAATCCTGCAATCTAATGAAACAGAACAAGCAGGGACAATGAATGATGCACAGCAGAGACACCAAGCACACAACTGATTTCATAGATGCTTAATCCCCTGACTCCAGCCCCCTAAAAAGCAAATGCTTTTAATACTTGTATTTTCTGCATTTCACTGGCAATAAACCCAAAATGCTTCATATTCATCACAAGAAAAAATTCTTTTCAACTAGTATGAAGGGAGGTTTTACACAGTAGGAAAGTGTATATTATTCTCTCAAACTGAGCATGGCAAGAACAATTCTACTAAGCAGTTTAAAACCGATAATGAATAATAATGTTGAAGTCTGTGGGAATCCAGATCTGAAGGGGTCTATAAGGGGATATTTGGATATGCTGTTCCTGCTTGGGGAAGAAAATACAGTGTGTGGATTGTTAACTCACATTTCAAAAACTATTGTTTTAGCATAATGGACCACTGAATATCTTGAGCAATTTTAAGGCAAAGCAGGAATAGTAAAGTCACAGCAACAGCTTGATAAAGGGATCTTGAGTTTACTTAAATAAATCAGAATCTGCAATGCACTTTATCATACTATTATGCAGAGATCACAACATGTCATTAGATTGTGGAACAGAGAAAATACTATGCCTGAAAGAAACACTCACAAAAGAATAAAGGCTGAGAAAAACTACAGAGACTGTGATTTCCTCAGAGTCAAAATAAGACTTTCTTATTGAAGTCACCTTAAAGGCCAGAGATATTTAGTGCTCCTTATATGTGAAAGTAATATTAGCATTCAATGCCTCCTGAAGAAGAAATATATCCATATACATATTTAAACATAGATGATCTATTTGCAGCATGTGATTGATTGTGATATTAAACTGTGAAATTAAAAAGGATTTTAGTACATATTAACAGGCAAGTATAAGGCGCAAGACCTCCAAAAGTAGATAGATAAAGCACCTAGTTGTCATTGTGGATGAAAAATCAAAAATGCTGATTTTCAAAACTCATTCAACTGTTGATTGATATTCGAGGTGATGGTGAGTTTCCTAATTCTCTATCTAGTGGACAGTCTAAGTCTTGTCTATGGGAACCAATAGAGAAGCTGATTTTAAACCAAACACATCTATAACACATTATATATACAAATATACAAAACATATTATACAAAATTGAAGGAGGTGCTAATTTTACACCCTGTAGGCTGGATATTCACCTGGCATGTGGATAATGTAGATTTTTTTGTCTGTTGAGTAAGTAAAAGTTGTACTAACATCTTAAGTTTTAATTTAGTCTTTCCTGGTAATCTTTAAGAATATCCCTTTTTCAATATTTATCTGTCTTTGAATGTTTTATTTTTCTAATTGGCAAAGCACCAATCCACACCCTTTTGTGTATTTCTATCATTATATGAAGCACCCTCAGTTGCCTATTTTTCTTATCAATTGTTCCTGGCAATCTTAATCCACATATGTTCAAACCACCACCACCACCCCCTACTCCCCCAAACAAACAAACAAAAAGGTAAAAATACTATTCACATAGCCAATTAAAAAAAGAAATATATATTTACTTTAAGGGAAGATTCAGAACTGTGACATATCTTGCACACAAAAATGCATTTTTCAGTCTTGACCTTCCTGACAAGAATTTGTATTTTGATTTACTTTCAGATTTTAAACTAATTTAGATTGGCAGCAATTATTTTGATATCATTGGAGAATGCTACTATTGCCACCTGAGGATTTAATTATACAGACTTGGGCACTACATTATGAAATGAGCCACAGAGTCATGTCACTAATGTTCAAATTGTGCTTAAACTTCACAGTGTGGCTGTGTATAATAATCTCCATCTCATTGTTCTCATTAGTTGCAAGCAAAGCTGTGACACACATCCACCAAAGAGATAGATGTTTTGGCTCTTTTAAACTCCTAAATAGTTCAAGGGCTCAAATCTGTTTCAAAACAGGTAAGACAATATGGAGTTCTACCTCATTGTCTATTTAGAAATCTGTACTCTTTTCAGAATAGTAGGAATTTTATTTGGGAAAGTTCTTCTAAGACACTAGAAATGTCTCACCTAAAAGTAAAGCTAATAGATATTAACTTTAAAGATAAAATAATATTGTGGACAAAATAATAATCTTCCCTTTGACAGAGAAATAATCTTCTATATTGCCAATGACACACATAGAGTTTCAAAAATATTTATAAGCGAATTTTGTACGTCTGTGTCTCAATCTACAGCTCATGATAGCTGACCCTGTGATAACACAGTTATTTGTTAGTGACACTGCTTATTTATGACGATTAATGCTTTTCTTTTTTAAACAACATCAGCCTTGTTGCAAATACTTCCCAAGAGAGCCCTTGGTTTGAAACCTGCAGTGTTTTGTGATTCCTTATCCTGCTGTTACCCAATGATCCTTCACTGAAGGATCTGGTCACTGTATTTGGAAAATATGGTGCTCTTTTCTCAACCATGGATGATAATGTCCATGTCAAGGCCCTAAATATCCCTTTAAGAGATGCCCTATTTCTGAACAATATTTTTGATTTGGGGGTAGCTGCTGCCTTGTACTGCCTTATTCTCAGTTACCAAAGGAAATCAGAGTGTTAAGGATTATTTTAACAGTGCTTTTTTCCAACATATTAGAGCTTAGTACATCATACTAGGCAGGCAAAATTTACAAGTGGACTTCAATAAAAGCAGTGTCCTAATCCTCTGTGATGTACCACCAAGTTTCCCTAAAGGAGAAGAGAATCCTTCCCATTGCAGAGGGAATCACAGCAACATTACTCAAGGCTTCCTCCCTGCTGTGTGAATCTTGAAGTTTATTGGTTTTTTTTTTCTCCTCTGATGTTGAAAAAAATTAACACAAACCAGTGCTCTGATACTAGCAGCTGTGCCATTGCTTAAAGGGTGGGGTCCATTCACAGTCTGATGAATAATACCCCTGTTGGAAAACCTAGAAAAGTCAGAGGATTCAGCTCAAGCATGTGCCTGTGGTTGTGGGTGCTCTTAACTGTGGGGAAGCACAGGTTAGGTTTGTGCTGGACAGCAGGCTGCCAGCACACAGATAAATTACAGGGTTCGGGAAAGGCTGGAAATTGTGTCCTATATGCAGTCTGGGTGAGGTCACCATGGGTTAGGAGAAAGAGCCTTAGGCACAAAATCTGAACCCTGACACTTCTCACAAAATAAAACTTGTTCTGTTTTATTTACAGAGATTCTATTCCCTGCAGCTGAGAAGAAAGAAGTATTCCCTTCCCCAAAACCCCATATTTTATTTAGCGAATGAGCTGTACAATCAATATAGAGATGTTTAAACCATATTATTATAGTAGCAGACATATAACCATTTGTCTGATTGCAAATAGCTTCCATGTTTATTATGCATGTCCGGTAAGAAAAAGACCTTACAATTCTTTCTTAAATGGATCCATCCTTTGATTGCATTCTAGATACAGCTTTTAATTTTTTAAAAAGAAAATTATTCCCCAAGTGGTCTATTGGTATGTGGTACACAAACTTTAAGAGTTGCAATCTCAGTGGTATTAAATCCCACTGAGATAAACACAGCAGCCTGCTTTAGTCAAGAAAAATGTAGACTGATTTTTTTTTCTTTTTTTTCAGCATAAGTTATAACTCTACCTGACTGACAATTCCTGTTAGAAAAGAGTTCTTATAAGAATTTCATCGTGTGTGTGAAAGGTCAGAATCAGAGGTTAAGTGTTCTACAGCCATGCTCTAGGTTTGTTGTTACAGAAGCCCTGAGGAGTAAAAGCATTTTGAAGTGAAGCAATAATGGG
Source organism: Oriolus oriolus (assembly GCA_013400235.1). Lineage (NCBI taxonomy): Eukaryota > Metazoa > Chordata > Aves > Passeriformes > Corvidae > Oriolus > Oriolus oriolus. The sequence goes on from VXBT01011277.1 coordinate 312,415, forward strand.
TAAAGATAAACAAAAAAAAAAGCTCTGGAGGGAAAAAAAACAACCCAATCTTCTGTGTTCTCAGAGGAAGAACAGAAAGTAAAAACAAAACAAAAAAAAAAAAAAAAAAAAAAAAAAAAAAAAAAAAAAAAAAATCAGAGAAAGAAAATCTTTACTCTAGAAGATTTAAATGTAAGTGCCTGTATCAAACAATGTGAATAATTTATATTGAAAAATCCAACAAAACTACTAACTGTCTCTGCAATCTATTATTGGACTATATTATAATTATCCAGAAATTAAACTATAAAAAAAAGTACTTAAAAATTCAAAAAATATTAAGGCATAGAGAAGCACAGTGAAATTATCTATACAACTTAACGTTGCCCCAAGATCATTTTATTCATTAATCATAGGACTCTATTTTTTAATTGTGTTCTTGAGTGAACCTGAGGAGTAACTTTACTTATGAGGACACTACTTATTACTCATTCCCACCTTGCATGGGCAACAGAGAGTAAAATACAAACTAAGATAATAAAATTTGGGCTCTTGTGTAGAGATTACTATCAACTGTTAGTTGTTGTACATTTTTAATTGTAGATGAAAAAATAAAATTATTTCTCTTTCACATGAGCACTTGGTCTCTTTTTTATATTAAAAAAAAATATTCCAATGCTTTCTGTTTCATATTCCCACATTTCTCACTACTACAGTAAATTGTATAAAGAGACAAGGCTGGTGTGTATTGCACCTGTGGGACCTTGAGGTAGTTTTGGACTGTGACAGGTCCTGTCAAAGGATACCTTTGCATAAAAGCTGGGAACATGCACACTTTAAAAATAAATTCTTCGTTCATAATGAACCAGAGAAAAACCAAAATAATAACAAGAAGTTTTCTACATATCAGCAAGTTTGCTCACTGCTGCAGTTAGTCTCTCTGCCACCCTAAGGATGACAGCAGCACTTGTCAGAACTAAATTACTGAGAGTGTTAACAGTGCTCAAGCAGCAGTCAGTCAAAGAACCAGAGCCTGCCCACTGCCTATTCCAGCATTTACAGTTTCATGTGTCTCGAGATAAGGTCACTTTACTCTGCATTATGACATTATGAGATGTGGATTTTCTTACCCTCACAAATGCAAAAGGCATTATAATGGCTACTGTGAACGCCATGTCTATGTAGGTATGTAGGAGCAAAAAGCAGGCTATAAACAATGTAGTTTATTTATTTTCTGAATATAAGAACAGTTTCTGTTCAGTATTACTGAATGTAGGACATACTTGACAGCTATTAACCTGTTCAGCAATTAACATTAGTCTTGCAAATGGAAGGTAATGTAAAAGCTTTTGCTGAAATATAAAAACTTCCAATGAGTCATAATTAACAAGATTTCAGTTTCAGATAAAAATTTCTCCTTATTATTACAGGTTATGCCTAATTGTCACAAATTAATAAAACCTGATTGCCCTCTCCAGGTCACATAGCTGTATTTTTGACACAAGCATTTCTCCTGAGTGTTCATGTTCTTTCTTTTCCCCTTTTTTCAATAAGGTTCTGAAATATTTCTGCTCTATATACTTTGCTTATATAAACTGCATATATATTTTAGACACAAAACCCATATATATATGTATATACCTAAACACATAATGCTACTTCCATTAGTGACAACTTCGCACTCAGGAGCTATTGCTCTATATCACTGATAAACACTAACCAAAGAAAAAATCTAACGTTAAGAAATAATATGTTCATATGTGAAATGAAGCATTGTGTATGTGATATTTTATTCTGAGACCTAATGTTGAACTATTAAACTTTTGGCCAGTTGGAATTAACACTTTCAGCCCAGAACAAAGACCTAAGTACCTGGCAAAGTACTTTTAAAGGCAGCAAAACTAGTAAATGACTAAGATGGACTGCATAAAGTGACCTCCCTATGTATTCAATTTTCTCAAAACTTTTGATTCATCCCATGTGGTTTTCCTTAGAAATATGGCTCAAACCATGGTGAAGCTATTTATCTTTCTAAATGAGTGATCAAATCTACTTAGAATTTCTTCTCTCTATATGATTTTTATCTTCAAAGAACAAGAAATTTAAAAAATCTACCACAAGTATTCCAAATAGATAATTTTCTTTCTGAAAAGTTAGTTCATCTCTAAAACTGAAACCCCTCAAAACTGAGAAGGTAACACTCATGGAAACAATAGTTTGCCATAAAAATATGGATTATGGCATGATTCAGCCTTTAATATCCTCACTGAGACATACTGCATTTTCTGCCTTGGAGAACACTACTTAATTTGTTAGTGATACTTTGCTTTCATATTTTAATTCCTAAACAATTAATTCAATTAAATGTTTAAATGTCTCCTAATTCCAGTCAGTTCTCACACCAGTGACATCCAGTGACAGCGTTGAGAATTCAGAAAATACAGAACACTACCTGGAATCTTTAGTACTTGATGATACTGAAATAGAATTCTGCCTGTGTTCTGTTTCTTTAATGGAAAATAGTGGAAAAGCTTTGTTTTCCTAGTTTGTCACTGTCAACTCTCTTCCCCTCCTACTTATATTACTTCAGAACATACAAGATCTCCAAAAAGAGCATCCTCTTCAAAATTCAAAGCAAGCCCCTAACCCCATCAATGATTTTTTCTGTCCTCTCCTTACTTAAGTCAGTCTTCTGTGCCCCAGCCCAAACCTTGAATATTTTGGCTACCTGTTTATGCCAGTCTGCAGCATGACCCACAGGAACTTTTCTCCATAACCATGGAATACAACAATGCAGATATCATGCAGAGCAATATATCTTGCTTTTTATTTAGGGCTACTGAGAGAAGTTTCCTTATTTTACCATCCATATCCTTTGAAGTGACATTGGGACTTCCTTCTGAATAAAAAGTTCATACTGCTGCTGGCATTTTGTAGCATGAACCTTTAGATATGACATCTAGTGTCTTGAGCAAGAACAGAAAAATTTTAAAAAACCCCACATTGTAGTTTATAACATTGTGAAGATGTTATAGAAGTCAGAGGAATGTTCTGCTGTAAAATAAGTGGCTCCACATTAAAGATCAGAATTATAAGGAATGCCTCTCTTTGGTTTGGATCTGTTGTTGGAAATCCTGTAGTTATTTCTGGAACAGTTTCAGATAAATAGAATACAAGTTATTTCAGGAGAGAGAGAGGATAAAAGTGAATATATGTCTTTGAAATTGTTCATATACTACACAGAGATGTATATATTAAATCAGCTACAGACACAGAAAATGTGTGAAAATGTTTTGATTTCCTTTTTAACTTGGTCCATCAAGACTCTGAGTAGTCTTCAGGATCCTGAAATACTTTCAAAAAAGATAACAAAATATAAATGTACATAGATAAAGACAGTCTGTCAAATTGTTTATTTCAGAAGGAAATTCTAAAAAAGCCCTTAATGACAAAGAAATGCTTTTAGACGGAAATGTTAATGTTTTGTTTTTAAAATGTCTTTTTTTCCTTCTTATGAGGTAATATCAATTAGCCCACTTTATTGAATGGAGTGAGAAAGACAATCAAGAGAAAAGGAATCCCTTTCATTTTGCAAATGGAAGTACAGACGTCTCTCCATTTAATATAAATGGAGCTTGATTAATCAGTATACTTAGTGGCCTGAATTTATATGCTAAAATTGAGTTAGATGGATCATATCTTTTGTGAATCTTATGAGGAATGCTTCTTTCTGCAGCTTCCACCAAGACACTCAAAAAATTATTATTTGGTAAAATTATGATTATATGAAAAAAATATATGTAAACAAGACTCTTTTCTCTGTTTTCTGTGGTGTCTTTATTTGTCTTTTTTGTTTGGTTGGTTTTTTGTTTGTTTGTTTTAACTACTGCATTAAATATATATAATTGTGGTCTTAAAAACCTTTTACATAAACCAGAGAGCTCTCAAATCTAAATCCATTTTACTGCAGCTCCAGGGCTATCATCCCCTTATCTGGTCACAAGAAGTGAAAAAATTTAGGAAATAACTTGCAAGGACTTTTTTTTTTTTAAGGTAGTTAATCCTACCTAAAACTTCAAGGTAAGTAAAAAGTCACAACAGTAAATTATGTAGAAATGTTTTGGAACTAGAGAAATGGTTAATGAATCTTCTAGTCTGACCTTTTTCAATGATTTGTGCTATAAGAAACTTAAATGTATATCAAGTTATACCTTGATGAATAAAAAATGTTCCTAAAATTTCTGAAATTATGTGAATTTTAAAAATTAATTGCATAAAATTAGCTCTATGAACTCTCACAATGAGAAAATTGTGGTTCAGACTGGTTTTATACACAAGTTAAATATCGGTTTCACTTGAGATCTTCTCATTTGAAGGTGAATCCACTGTTATTTGTAAGTATTGCTGTAATGCTGTCTTCTGAGAAGAGGCTTGTAAAATGGTGCCTAAATACCCCCACATAACAGATTCTGCAAAATGCACTGCTCTGCCCATATCAGAAAGGCATTTTATCTTCATTTTCTATCCACTCAAAAACTTAATTATTAGTTCAAATTATTTAAAAGATATCAAAATAAAATCTAATTTCTGTTTTATTCCATACTTAGAACTACTACTGTGTGATAGTGCTAAGCAATCTCAGTTTTCATCACTCTTGACAGGAGACAAGATATTTTAGTATTAGAGAAGGTATTCACAGTTGTAGGACCTGGAGAAATGGGGTACATTTTTTGATCTAATGTGGTGCCATAAGGAGCACTACACTGGAGTTTTATAATGTAGCTGTAGTGGTTAGAGAAGAAAGGCAGTAATGAAATATTAATATAGATCTATTTTAAAACAGATCTAGAAAACCCATGTGACATCTGGTGAAAATCCAGGTCACTGGGTTGAACATCACCTGTGTGAAGCTGGGTATCCATTCCTGTGCATGGTTTGAGTTATTTAGGTCCCTTTTCCCCATCAGTCAGTTACTTGAGTAAGTTCTCATCAGGTCAGCTTCAAGTGTAAACAGAAAATGACAATTTCACTTGTGAAAAACAAAAAATCATTATAGTTTCAGAAGATATTTAGACTTTAGACTTTTGCTTTCAGCTGTGTTGAGAAATCACTTTTCTCAGAAAGGATAAGCTAGAAAAATTGAGGCAGAAAACGAAAATTATTAATAATGCTTTATATAACCTATTCTGAATGTCTTGAGTTTGATAAGTAGAGCAAAGTCTGCACTTATCCATAATATAATGGAATCATACTGGTATTCTAGAATAATTGGTGTGTTGGGAGCTTCTGTAAAACTACATTTATTCAGGGATAAAAAGAACTACCCTTCTTAGAGATAAGGAATATTAATTGGCCTGGCAAGGTTTGAAGAGCAAAAAGGATAACAGCAGAGAACACAGAGGCAATAAATAATCCTTCTATGCAGCTTTCATCACAAAAACAAATCAACAAACAGTTAGAGATGCTATTGAACCTTATAAATACTGGGAAATGTGGACTCACAGCTGCCACTTAATCTTTGATGAGTCAGTATCTTCAAAGTTATGCCAATATCATTACATATTTTTACGGTGAAGCAACTAAATATGACTTCTGTCTCCATTTTATCATGTGCTTGAACTCAGCAAGCTACTGAGCTGCACGTACAAATACATGAATTTCTGTGTGTAATCACTGTTGTAATGCTCAAACCAAGCCAGAATAATACAATCTTGTCTTTTCAGCTTGCATTACTGCTTATCCCTTGTACAGAAATGGGCAAAATAACCCCTACCAAGTACATATTAAATACTTTTACATGCTGTATCATCTTGCTCAGCTACTAAATGACTGTATAGGTCTCCCAATTGAAGACATTGAGAATGAAAAAAAAAAATGCATGTTTAATTTCTATAGCTTCTCACATTTAACCTAAGTTACCGCTAAATTGTGCATAGAGTTAATTTGTTCTGATTATTTGACATGGGCCAGAACTATTCATGAGCCAGACACAAGTTCCACCTTTGAAAGACCCTAACATGTCATTTGCAAGAAACCGGAAGGATATGAGAGGAAAGGAACCAGTTTTAAAGCACAGAATGGATCATTTGGATTTTTAGTTTACCTGCAACTATCATGCAGACTTACAAAGCCACTCACTCATTCATGTAGTGCTCAAAAGCAGAGAAGTGCACCTGGTATGTAATCAGATATCCTGTCCTGGGAAAAAGAAAATAATTTTTTTCAAAACAATACAGCAAAGCCAAGGCAGAATGGGGGGGTTGTTCACAAGTTTCAGTGAACAAGTGATAGTACTCACCTTGCTAGCATTAATTTTGTCCCTTTTTTCAGTATGTCATTTCAGTTAATTTCTGGATGTATCCAAGAGAGTAAGATAGTTAATAGAATACAAATCATAAAAGATCAGAGGGTAGCTGGGAGAAATAGTACAGAAATAATTCTCAGTCACCAGCTGTGGAGGCAAACTATAAATGATTCAAGGTAGGAGAGAAAAGCATGTTCCCATTTTTTCAGTCGCAGTGTAGTCAGAATTGAAACAACCTACCTGCTGTTTGTATTTTCCTTCTAATGAGCAAAAGGATTCTGTAGCAGCTGTGCAAAACTACAAGATGCTGCACATGTGCTTTCTCTTCTCCCTAATTAAATTTGTTGACTAGCCTCTGTTTTGCCATTGACTGTTCTCAGGAAATCTGAGACCCTTAGACCGGTCACCTGTGCACTCATATCTGAGTTATCTGATAATGGAGATCCATTATCATCTTCTGCCCTATATTCACCTCCTGAATCCGTATTTCTCTGTTTCCTTCTCTTACCTACTGCTTTAATCCTAGAGCTCTGTTATTCCATTGTATCACATTGCATTGTATAATCCAATAAAGTCTTCAGATGCTCCCACAGCTGCAAGCATGGTTATTTTCTGAAGTGAAGTTCAAGACATTCCAATTAAAAGCAGTATATTTCAAATAATTTTTTTTGCTAAATATTTTTACCAAGTTATGTCAGTTATGTGTATGATGTTAAATGTCTCTTCCTTGACTTGTGAGTCTTTATATGCCATTGTAATGATGCAATGAAGATGGTTTGGTTTTGTTGGTTTTTGGGGTTTTTTTTCTACTTATTTTAGTATGAATGTAGGGCTTTCAAGAACTTCCTTTTAAAAATTTTCTGATTTTCCATATATATTTAAAGCTCACAGCGATTATCAATGTATCTGTATGCCTTCATAATATCTCTGAAATACTGAAGAGTATTTATTGGATGCCATTTTTACATTTCTTGACTGTAAGTGAACTCAATAGCTAACTGCATTGCTTTTAGAGCTATATGAAACCTTTCATATTTTTAAAAATATTAAAAAATCCTCTGGGTTTTTTTTTCCTAGTTGTAATACAGTATACACAAATTACTTTAAAACACTGGATCAATCTGTCATAAAATATATACAGTTTATTTTAAGTTTAATGTCATTATTATGAAATCAATTCCTTCTAAAATAGCCAAAGGAGGGAATGATTTCACATAAAAACCTGATTGTGAACATTCATTAAAGCAATCTCAACTCAGAAATACAACAGAGATGTTTAATATGACTTATACATGTAGGAAAAATGACATAAAAAATTACATGATAATTGCCACAGAGAAGTAAAAATGTTGATTGCTTTTTTAAAAACAGCTGTATAATGAGTTTTGTATTGTATAGCTGCCTTCTGCAATAAAAGAGAAAAAGACCATAAGAAATTGTCTATTAGGCACTTAAAATACTTAGCAATAAACACTTAGTAATAATCAGCAAATATATGTAAAAAAATTTTACATGTGTTTGACTAAGACTCTTTTTAACAAAAGAGAGGCAGATTTCCTGTATTTCAAAGAATGAAAAGGGGGCAAAAAAAACCAGAAATGGGATTTACTCTTATGATTGCTAAATGTTGAACTTCTACTACAATAAAGATTTAGCTGAGTGCTTACATTCAAGCACATGAGATGTCTGAAAGAAATATTGTATTTGACATTAAAAAAATGGGGAATTAGAGCCTGAATCTTCAAAAATTAGTATATGATTTGGAACAGTGATAAAAAAAATATTCCATACTAAATAATGTGCTAAATATTTCCTAGAGGCTAAACCTTTGTAAATGTTAACTGAGGTAATATTGGAAATAAAATCCAAATATTGGATTGCCTTTTATACAGAATCCATAGACTGTTTTCCAAAAAGCATGTGCCCTGCAAGTTAGTTAAATATCAAAGGGTTGAATTCAGAATCCCGGGACTCTGAATAAGACAGAAAAAATGTCATTTTTTCCCAGTGTTCCAAGTTATCTTCCATTTGTCAAAAGTACACATACCTTTTATAATATATGGGGCTTTTTTGCTTAGTAGAAGCAGCTTGTCACTGCTGCTGGACTTCTGTTTTTGTATGCTATGTTAGGACATAGAAGAATAGTTTCTATTTTTTCATATGCAGAATTACTTACAAAAATCTATCTTGCGTGCCTGACTTCTTTTTCACCCAACAATTTCATCAGACCTCGGACATGTTTGCTCTTCTCTATACTATATGTGGTAGAAGAGACTGTAATGTCTTCAGTCACAGATATTTTTCTGTTCTAGATCTAGAACCAAAATCTACTGCATATGGAAGTTCATGCAAACTATTATTAAAATGTTGTGGTCCCTGTGGAGACCAAGGATTAGATTCAGCTATTGAAATCATACAAAGGAACACCAAAAATATCCTTGGGGGGTTGGCAGATATGGCACAGAACTAAAGGAAGTCTGCAATATTGACCTACCAGTAACATGTAAAAGGCCTGTTAATAGGTAGAGACAGGATCCTTCTGTTTTAGGAGGATGTTTTAGGAGGCATGGATGCAAGCCATTCTCTCCCAGGAACAAAAAAATCCTGTCCTTTTGTTTTTCCCATGCCTTTCATTTGAATGCTATTTGACAAGATTCATGGTAGAAAAGGTGGTAAGTCTTTATGGCCACACACTGATGATTCGTATGTATATACTGTCTCTTAAATTGCTACTTACCCTACATTCTTAGAGTGGCCGAAGTTTTCTTGCTTCTAACAATGGATGGAGCTGTGGTGGATGGAAACTGGAGCACTCACAGAATCATAGAATTAATGACAGAACACTCTAAATGAGGCAAACAGATTGAAACTCAAAAGATTTATGAAAAAGATATCTTGGGCTATGTAGAACAGCGTGTCTTTCCTGCTACTGAGAAACCACAAAAACACACAGAATAGCATCCAAAGGCTTCAGCAACCTGGATTCCGTTCTGCATCAAGCTGTGTCCGAAAAAAAAAATTATTGTCACCACAATGAACTAATTCCTTCCCAAAGACATGTACTTGCAGAATTAATCCAGGTTATGTCTGCAAACAGCATAATTATTTTGTCCAGATAATCAAACCCAACAGGAAGAATCTCATTATTCATTTTTTTTTCCAGTACGATAAGCATTACCTATTAAATCAAACACAGTGTAATACCTTCATTTCAGAAGTTCAGCTCCCATGATAACTTTTCAAAGTTTCAAAATATTTTTTTACTAATGTGATAGATTTAATTCAATATTTCTAGAACTGACATATTCTTTATTTCTGAATAAATATGCAGGGCCAAATTGTGGAAGATTTGCACATGCTGAGCAGCAATTAACTCAAATAATTAGTTTTTTTTCTTCTATTGATGTTATCTTGAAAACAAAATATTATTGAGCATGATTAAGGTATTGAACTCTGCTGGAAGTAGCTATCAGCTTGTACTCCTATTTTATGTTAGGTTTAATACTTTGCAGCATTCTCTATTTTTCCAGTATTAACTGAAATGTTACTGACACAGAATGGCGGATGATAGAAATTATTTATTTGCACACCTTTTGTGCTTACTTCCTTAATGTCTCAGACTCCATATTAGTTTGTCAGGAGAAAATAGAATCCTTCAGACTGTATTTATGTAAAGAAAAATCATATGGTGCCTAATACCCACTCAAAAAGAGAGAGCAACATGAGAATTCTTTAATTAAAGTCTAGAGTACAACTATATGTAATTCTGGTGATAGAAAAAGTCCTTTATCTAAAGAAACCATGGTTTCCAGACAAGAATGAGAAATATTCTAATTTTGATACTATAAATTGATCCATGGGATACAAATTCTTTCTTTGTCTAGAGATTGCTTTGTCACTTTGAAAATATGATTTCTAAAATTTTCAGAACTGTTTTCTGTGCATGGCAAAGATAAATTGTTTATTCCTTTGCTTTAAAGAGAAACTCTAATACTTGAAGTCTATGCAATCAGTCTAGTTTCAAGAGAAACACAACCCTGTAAAAAATACATAAATGAAAGGGATATTTTCTATTTGTTTTCAAATTCCATCTCTTTCTGTTATGTATGATGTCTATCTGAGTATTTCTTCACTATTTTCTCCCTTAACAGGAGAAATTAAAATTGAAAAATCAGCAATATACTTAAGACAAAATTTGCAGTGAGTATTCCCCTTTCTCCAAGTCCCTTTTTTGATTAATTCAGTTTGAATCACAGAATCATAGAATCATTAAGGATATTAAAAGATCATTGAGTCCAACAGTTGCTACAATTGTCTGCACCTCTTATTCAAGGAGCAAAGGCAGTGTCTGTACCAAACACAGTGAATAAAGACAGCGCAGTGCTATACACACTGTGCGTGTATCCCAGTATCCAATCCTCGTCTTGCCATGTTCACTCTTCCGTGGTCTCTCTGGGTCTTAAGGTCAATGCAATCTGTTTGGTGTTTATGTGGGGAGTCATCAGCATCTCTCTTTACTTGAAAGGAGCATAATGATGTTATCCATTTCCTTTTCTGCCTTCTAGGATTCCCTTTTATTTGATTTTTATAGATTTGATAAAATTTAAATGTTGTTATTGGTCTTCAAGGTACATGCAATTTTACACTATGATGGGGTGCATTTTTTGTATGTCAGAGCCTTGTCTGTTCTTGTCTCATGTCAAAATCTAGTTCAGATCCTGGGCTGCATTTCTTTAACCTATCATGATTGTGTTTCTGTCAAGCGTGGGATGTCCAGTGTCAGCCTTGTCCCTATTTCCCATCATCTTGTGCCTGTGTTCCTTCCTCCACATCGTGTGTCTCCAGTTCCTGGGGCTTCTACTGTGAGTCCAGGACTGTATTTCTCTGCACAACATCAATATCTCAGTCATAAGTAGCCTTGTTATAAAAAGAGAAAATGCTTACTGCTACTACTTGTACAAAAACTGTAAGCCTAACATATAGAAATAAGCAAAGGTAGACTCACTCAAACACGGTCATGAGAAAGAAAAAATTGTATTATTTGCTTTAGAAAAAGAAAGGAATTAGAAAAAAAATACTGTCACAGCTAACATAAGTAAGCTACAGACATTCACAACAGGTTCAGACAAGACAAGTGTGACTAGTCTCTGTTCTGAGGGAGGACCTGCAAGCTCAGGTGGCTGTTCCTAGCAATGGCAATACAGTATTACAAGGCTAGAAGCCTACAGTACCTTTCAATTTGCCTCTCCTTAGCAGAGAATGCATCCAGTGTCCCTCTATGGGCTTGTGATTAGGGAACTTTCCAGCTTCCATTTCCTGCACTACCAAATTATTTTAAATAATTTCATTTTTAAAGTAACTGAAATATATCCTGTAACTCAACAGTCCTTTATCCTAGGTGCAGTTGTATAGGGTACGGTGAGTTTTCCCAGCAACACGGAATACAAGGACTTCTATTTAGCTGCAGGGAATAGAGAATCTTCTTACCTCTGTCATCCCAGACAGCCTTTTTTACTTGTTTTCAGTGATGACAGGTGGTTTATGTCACTTCCCCAGAGGTAAAAGGAATTATTTCATCCATATCCTCTAAGAGATCTCTAAGCAGCCAGCCACTGGATATATTTAGAGCACATTACATTTTTCTTACTACTACCAGCTTTCACCAAGAGGGTTGGAGTATCTTATTACACACAGCAATGATAAATATACATAAATAAGTATTATTGCCGCATTGATAATTTAGATATATATGAATACCTGAACTTTTAATGTACTTAAGCACTGGCTGTAATTTTTTTGACCTAAAACGGGTATCTGCAAAGTAGCAGTTGGGCAAATACCCTCAAGTCTTTTCTGTTAAAATATTAGAGTCATACTTCTTTCTGAATATGTAATTACTCATTATGAAAGGAGATACACATCCTGCTTTCTGAAAAGCACAAAAGAAACTTTTATTTTTAAGAAAAGTATTCTTTATTCATAGAGCTAAACTAGGAAAATTATTAGACACTGTGATCACACAATAGGAGGACACTTGGCAGTAGTACGAAGTATTAAATATTCATATAAATCCATTTTTCTCATACCTGAGATGCTGTGGATAAAAGTTTTCTTCCAGAAGACCTCATATTTCTCCCACAAAAGTAGAAACAGCTTTTCTTTTTAAAATTTATTTTTCTTTCTCTTTCTTTTTTTTTTTTCCAAGGAAAAGATTCCTGACCCACAGGGAGATAATTGGATTTAGCTGTCTTAATATCAGAAAGAGTCTTCACCGGGCAAAAATGAAGGGCAAAAATAGTTAGATTCAATTAACCTGAAATAAACTTCCCATGACATTTAAGCTATCCTTGGATAGCCCTTCTTGCTTTCTGCCCTGCACAAGAATCATTCCATTTCACACAGATAATTTTAAGAAGGAGAACCGATATGGCAGGTTACATTAACTAATGTGTGTAACTGCATATTTATTTTACAGTTACACGTGTAAGCCAACTTCAATAACAATGCTTTGGGGCCAATAATAATGCTTAAGAATTCTATGTATTCCATAACATGTCAGCTTATACGTAATTATAGGCCTTTTGCTCAGAGTGACTACTGTATTTGGCTAGTTGTGATCAAATTATGAAAAATCCATGTAATAGAAAAGCTATTAGATTATCAATAAAGTTAAATAGTTAGCTCCAGAAATAAAACCTTCTGTTTCTTTTTTAATGTTAGATAAGTCTCACATCAAATCAATTATGTAGATGAAAAGAAAATGTCAGAAAAAATAGAAATACAGGTGTTGGACCAAGGGGTCCAGTACATTTGGGAAGGAAAAAAAAAACCTTGGTATGGAAGGAGACCTATTAGAGAAAGAAAACAGAGACATTAAACACTGAGAAGTACCAAGAACCAGACTGCAGGCATAAATTGTAATAACATTTAATGTAACTTATAAACAAAGCAGTGGCATGTTGTTGGAAAATTACAAAAAAATTACACCTGTTGCTATTCTCAGCTGATAAAAGGGATTATTCATTAAGGCTTTGTTATAAACATGTTCACACAGTAGTTAAAATGTCTGAAATTAACCTAATCACATATTTTCAATTTCTATCTTTTAGCTGTACCTGTTCTTACAAGCAACAGCACAACCAGAATGTATGTTATGTTTAGAACTGGACCACTAGTGTGGTCGTATGCTAATAATTTAGATGCACTAAATAATTATGTTGTAATTCATGTTTGTTTATCTTGTACTCCTTTGCTTGGGGCCTATAAATTTATAAGCTTATAAACATAAAGAGATAGGCATGGTACCTGTCTAATAAAAACAAAAAAATTGAAAAAGCAAGAAAAGACTTAGTGGAAGAAAAAACCCCACATATTATGTTTGCTTATTAATGTTTTTAGTTTAGCGATTTCATAAAAAAACCTTATTTTCTCAAGCTGTCCACTTCTAAGTTATGTAATGATGATTTACTGTAAAAGCTGCATAAAAGTGGGCCCTCAGAGATGACTGAAGGTACATATATCAAATACATTCATTTTGAATACATTAAATTTATCAGCCAGCTCTAGAACACAGCCTCAGTGGGAAGCCCAGAGAGATTTTTGTCAGGAGAAGAGTGAGAGCCAACTAAGGCTGGCATCATCTGCAGAGCAGAGGCAGTGCATTGATGGTAATGTGGCTGTCCTGGTTTTGTCTGGGACAGAGTTCATACTCTTAGTAGCTGCTGCAGTGCTGAGGTTTTTTGATTTAGTATGACAGTGTTGATAATAACCTGATGTTTTGGCTGTTTCCAAGCCAAAACAGCCCTTAGCCAAGGACTTTTCAGGGTCTCATGCCCTGCTAGTGAGGAGCAGCACAAAAAGCTGGGAGGAACATAACCAGGACAGGTGACCAGAACCGGCGCAAGAGATGTTCCGTATCATAGGACGTCATGCCCACTATATATCCCTGGGAGGTTTCATGGAAGGAGGCTGTTCGGAGTTATGGGATTGGTCTTCACTAGTAACTGTTCTGCATGATGGAGCCCAGCTTTCCTGGAAATGGCTGAACACCTTTGAGTGCATGGATTTTGCTTTTAATATTAAACTGTCTTTTATCTCAACATGCAAGTTCTCCCATCTTTATGTTTTTAATTCTCTTCCCCATCCTACCAGAAAGGAGGAAGTGGTGTTCAGTTGCCAGCTGGGGTTAAACAACAATAGACATGAGATAAAAATCTGTAAGTAGGGGTAAATTGAGCTGAGAAAGTTCTTGAAAATGGGAGACCTTAAAATAGTGAAAAACTTAGCTTTTCCAGAATTGAATGCTGGCTGGTCTAAAGAGCAGAATATTGACATTTCTTGTTTTAAGCGATACGTTTTTCTAAGTAGATAACAAAATACACTGCAAAAACGCTTTTGGAGCAGTATCTTGAATCTGGGGAACTGACAACTAAAGCCAATTCAAGGCTATGTCTCTATTGGTAAATAAACGGGCCAAGAACATTTTAGCTGGTTTTAGGGCAAAATGGCATATACAACTCCCCTTCCATGTTCTTTCCCATGCCCCAGACAGCCCTATCTGTGTGATTCCCTTTAAGGTTGCCCATTAACAACTGTCCCTTTCATATACTGTTTCTTGAACTATGCCCACCTGAATTGTCTGATCGTTAAAAATATCATTTGGGAGAAAAAAAAAAAAAAAGATAAATTCCTAGATTCACTGAAGTTACAGTTTTGCCACCAAGTCCGTTAGTACTTCAGTTTGTGTTCCTGTGATTGAATCATTTCCAGAATGAAAGATACTGACAGTCGAAGCCAAGGAGTTTATTTTCTCAGTAAATTGGTGAAGCTATTTCCAATAAAGCTTTCAGTGTCTGCTATCTGTATTATTAGTGCTTCAAATACTGTCTCTACAGCTGTAAGCACAGAACGCATGGCAAAATTTATATCGACCAAAAGAGAGAGAATCAGCTTTATGGTTTAACGTTTTATGTTGCAATATATGAAGTAAGCGATTACCTGTGAGAAGCATGATACTGCTAGAGTAATTAATTTTGAGAAAACTGTGCCTTTCGGAAAAAAATTGTGAGAAGGTATCAGGTTGGAGAGCTGACACATAGATGGATAATCTGATCCCTTTATAACTGGAATTGTTTAGTGATCAGAGGCTGAAGTCCCATTTCTTCAAGTGACATTCTAAGCACAGATTCTCCTAAAATGAATGTTTCTAGGTTTAACAGGATGACTATTTAAAGTAAGGGAAGGTAATTAAAAAGCAAATTCTAAATACATAATTTAACCCCAGAAATAGTTGCAAATATCAATTATCAAACCAATTTGTGATGCCTATTAATAAAATAAGAGTTGAAGACAGTCATGAACTATTTTTCCTTGCAGTAATCACAGGACATAGACTACTAGCTATTCAGCCTCATTTATCTACCTAGGAACTGAATTATTCCTCAGTTAAAAAGGGACAGAGCTAATATTATCCTCTAATCGTATCACCAGATGCTGTTACATTGTATCCATTGTGACATCACATGGTAAAGAGTGTAGCTTCAGCCAGCCCCGCCTTTTGTGGCGCCTGGCAGCTTATAACTCTAGTAGCATTCTGTCCTTGATGTTGTAGGTGTCATTGCTTTGCAATATGGCCTTTTCAACAAAATACTCCGTACCTTAGACATGCACAATTTTCTATAAATCGGCTTTGATTACGTGATGAAGGCAGAGTTCAGATAATGTATCATCTGCTGAAGACCGCAGTTTCGCTTTTAATAAAATTCTGCTGATAAGAATAAAACAGCCTCTTACTCTGGATGGAGTAATTAGAAATTAGGCTCTTTGGAACAAGTGCTTAGTTTTGCCTAAAAGAAAAAAGCTTCTGAGAACAAGACATGTAGATTAAAGCCTTTAGTTACAGGGCCACTTTATAGACCCATAAAATGAGAATCACCTTGGAAGAAAAATCAACTTTATTTTAATTAATATTGGGGGGAAATGAGTTTTAAGTAGTTGAAGAAAGATAAGGATATTTGTCATCTTCATCCTTAGGTAATCAGAAAACTGTATGTTCTACATTTGACTGAATATGGACATTTATGCAAAAGGTGAAGCAGGGCTACTTTTCTGGAATCACTATTAAGGAGACACTCACTCCAATTTCCTCAGTTTTATTCTGCATTTCCTTTCTTGCAAGAGTGTAATATTTTTCCTCCTATCCAGATGTTTCTTTTGCATTCCCTGCCTCTGTACCGAGATTCTTTTTCTGCACTAATTTCTTACATTGGCTCATAGAATTACGCAGTGTCTTTCATAAGAAACCACAGCTATCTTGAGTTTGGAGGCCAGGCTTTAGAAAACCTTTCGGGCAGGATCTTAAAAATAAATTTAGAAAAAATGTCCTGATGAAAGTAATTTAAGCATGCTGGGAACTTGACTCTATCAATTATGCCTAAGCATATTAATAACCTTTCACACTGCTTGTGATTGCACACATAAGATGAAAGATGAGCTGGCTGTTGAGAGCAGGTAAATAAACTGGAAATGTAAATCATTCACATAATTAAAATGCTGACTTACAGAAGCACTCTGCACTACGATAGAGGCTCTTCTGCCATGAGACTTAACATTTGTGGAAAGGTCAGTTTTCTACTTTCTGAAGCACTTAAAGTGCTTTTATTTTGATAATGACTGTATATGTCAACCATAATATTCTTGGTCTTCTGTGCTTTTCTGTCCCTAATTGGTACAGATAACACTTGAGGATTTATTCACCTTCTTGAACAGTGTCTAGTGCCATTGGTACATGGATATAAAAGGTAATTGAACTGGGCTGGGATTTAAAACATGAGACTTTGGGAAAACCTATGCTTTCTGGACTAGCAGCTGAGTGTTATGTAAAATTTGGTAGGGCACATCAAGTAGCACCGGACATCTGAATGCTTCTGATAAATACCTTTGTTAAACCATTAATTACATAGTTCAGAAATAACCCGAATATGAATTATTAGCATTGGTTGTCCCTCGTCCATCTTCTTTTAGGCAAATCTGAAGACCTAACCTCACAATTTTTATAACAAAAATTATATATTTTTTCCTCAAGCAATTTTCTTAATGTGGATGAAAATAGTGTTTGGTTGAAACCTGCTTATATTTCAAATTATACTTCTTTCTTATATTACCTAACCTCAAATAAAAAAGAAATATCTTTGTTTCTGTAGCCTAGTTATTTAAAATGAGCATTCTGTGATTCAACACCATCTCACTAAGTTACAATTTAGAAAGCTTATTTTATGTTGTCTTTATCTATATTGCTGAAGTTTGGAACCAAATTTGAGTAAAAACCTTTAGGTAGCAAAGGCTCATTGCACCTTTTCTGAGATATTTGATAAATATTTTCTCTATCGTTGTACATTCTTAGTTTTATGAAGGTTCTCTGGCTTTTATTTGTTTCCTAACTCCTCATATGACATTTTCTGATCCTGGAATATTTACCTTTGAGATCTGAGGTTCAGCTTTTTTCTTATATAGAAATCACTCTTGAAGAAATGATAGATGGTATATTTTTAATTTCATTTAAATTATTATCAGTCTTTCTTATAAAGTTCCCCCAAAATCTGTAGGTTTTGTTTGATAAAAAAATGTCTTTTTATTTTTCATCCATTAAAATTATTTTCCATTGCACTATTTAATGTCAACATGAGAATCCATTCCTTCCATTCCTATCCCTTCTGGTGAAAACTTTCCTTTAACATTCTTTTCCCAAGTAAATAAGTTCTCAGATCATTCTTGTTTTTCTACAACTTGTTTTTATTCTACTTAACAGAGAGAAGATCACTGATAAGCCTCTGCCTTTCTGTTGATTCATAGTCCACAATTTTCTCTTGTGAATGTCTGCATCAGGACTGTACTTCTCGGAGGGATTTTGTTAATCTCAAACATTCAGAGTCAAGCTATCCAAGATAGGTATATTCCAGGAAATATACTTCTCTGCATAGCCGTAAATAAAACTCCTTTCCTATTTGCTGGATTTTCTCTTTGTTGGCTAACAAGTTCCGATGATAATATGCCTTCCTAGGGGAGCTCCCTAGTCTTTCACACAAGCGTGAAACCGATAGCTCTCATCAGGAACAGTGTCTTGCAAAGAGGAAAGGCACAGATTAAGGGCATCAACTCACATCACTTTACTGATTTTTGAGTTAATTTAGGACTTATTTTTAGTATCGTGTTAGATAACCAAATGCTCTGACATAATAATTTCTACTCACTTAGGAAGTGGTATAAATGCAGCACTATGAATTGGTGAGTGCAAGAAAATGCACGGGATATCACATCTTTACCCTTGAATGCTCTGTGCTATTTATTAGGAGACTCTCTGGAGTGCTCTTTCCATGGCTGGTTTTGTTGGCATTAGGGAACTTTGCCCTGCTGTTCTCAATTACAGTTGAAGACTCTGGCCAGTCTGAATTACCAGTGGAATAAGAATAAGAACTAAAAGCTAACTTTGGAAAATTTGGAGACCATATTTATTGTGACAAAATTTTCTTCTGTTTCACATGCCCTGGCTTCTGCAGTCTCTTTCCAATACTCTTCATGAACAAGCTCTGTTACTTCTTTCTAACTGTGTTTTCTGTCTTTGATTTTCAAGTTGCATTAAGTAATTTCGCCTAACATTAATGCTGATTGGAATGCTCTAGGTGATCAAGATTTTAAAAAGACACATTTGGATTAACTGCAAAGGAGAGAAAAACTAACAAGCCACATTATCATGTTTGTTTTCCTTAGAACTGATGAGATGGTAATGCAGGCTAAATGTCTTTTTCTTCACAAGTTTTATTCTGAGTGTGACTTCTTCCCTCAGTAATGATGTCAAAAAATAGATTAAGAAAGGTATTAGCAAATTCTGTATTTTAGCTCCACTCTTAAAATATCATAGGAGTATTTTAATATTTAAAAATCTATAAACTCTAATACCTAAACATACTCAGTTTCCAGGAAGCTAGGGTAAAAAAGAATATCCACTGACAGAGTGGCAATTCACCCCATTCATACCATAACCATGAAACAAGGATGGCTCTTCCATCGCTGACACATGCTACTTCTTGTAATTATGGAGGTTTGGAAGATATTTAATCCATTCCAAAAAAATAATATTTTCAAAAGTTCCTATTTCATATGGCCTAGTTGCCATTCAAGATTTACTGTGGTATTCAGTGGTCTAATCAGGCATACCCCTTTGTGTCCTTTCCACAGCTACATTGGAATGAAATAGAGTAGTGTTTGACTGCATAATTTCTGTGTGATTTTTCTTTTATCCTTGAATAAAATAAAATAAATAAAAAGAAAAAAGAAAGAGAGAGATTTATAAGTAAGGCACTTGCTGAGAACTCATTCTTTTGTTTTATGGTACACCTTTATATTTAGTATGTCTGAAGCTGCATTTTTCTTAGGTTTGGGTTTGATTTTTGCTTTTGCTTTCTGATATAGGAAAATTAAAAGAAAGACAGGATTAAACCTCCGTATTTTAATTCTGACTTGAATTAAGAAGCTGACTGGTTTGGAGCTCTTAGCTTTTTTTCTAAACATTTTAAAAGCTCAAAGGAAAACACTTGTTTTGCCCAGTTTGGCAGTCTCTGTTTGAGTAAACTGTGCATAAATTTTTTTAAAATGTGGGTTTCATCTGTGTAGGCTATGACTCTGCACAGCTCCTGTTTGGCATTGCAGGTGGGCATGATCAGTCCTCGAGTGTATCCGACAAAATATCTTTCCTAGCCACACTGACAACTAGTGGAAGGTGTCCCTGGCTGTGGCAGGAAGTGTTGGAACTAAATTATATTTAAGGTCTCTTACACCTCAAACCATTCTGTGAGTCTATGATCTCAAATAGCACAAGCCCATCTTTAGGTAAGTAATTGAGCTGTTGATTTCCATGTGTAATTGGATCTTCAACCCCAAATTCAGACACTTACCTGTCTACTGACACATACCTGATCTTGATATTATTTCTAACCTATGACTTCACATAAAAACCCATATTTTTTTAGGTGTCTCAAACTTGAATGGAATCTTTGCTGGTTATAATTATGTATCCTTCAATGGAAACAAATCAAATAATGTCTGTGAGGAAATACTGCAAAAATTGAGAAATTCCTTGAATATCTTGAAAAAAACAGAAAACCTGGTTCAACCCCTCTTGTAGTGGTTTAAACCCAGCTGGCAACTAAGCTCCATACAGCCGCCCACTCACTACTCCACCCATTGTACTGGGGAGAGATTCTGAAGACTAAAATATATTATGTTATCTATATTATCAACACTGTTCCCAGCACAAATCCAAAACACAGCTCCATACTATCCATTGTGAAGAAAATGAACTCTACCCCAGCCAAACCCAGCACATCCCTGTATGTGCAACTTGAATTAAACAGTCATACTCCTTTGAAGAACACCCTTTTTTTATAGCAAAAGACAAACCCCGTGTTGAAATGTGATCCTGCCACCACAGATTTCCTCAGTAACAGCAAAAAGTTGCAGTCAAAAGCAGATCATTATGCATAGCTATAAAGGCTTTGGGACTTTTCTGTCTTTGACAGCAGAAGCATGACTTTAAATTCATCAACAGTCCACCAAGGCCAAGCATTTATAATCCTGCTGCCTTAAATGCCCTTCTTTTATGTCATTGGTCACTTCATATCTGTAGTGTTCTTCCTAAAAATGATAATGAAAAATATTATATTGTGTATCCTTCTTTCATTATGCTGAAATTCATATGCTGTGTTTAAGAGGTACTTTAACAATCCTTGACTTTTATGTATGTTATCAGATTAGCAGTTAATGCCTTATGCTAAGTCAAATAGAAAACATCCTGTTTTAAGAGGAATAGTCATTTCAAACACACACAAAAAAACATTCCTAGCACTCTTTAAACATTAAACATTACATACACTTGCTCTAGTCAACTCCTCTTCCAGAAAAGGTTAAATAAAGAGCACCTACTATTGAGCAATTCACTTACTAGTTTATGTGAAATATGTATTTATGAATTGCCATGTCTTCAGATCCTTCTTTGGTAAACACACAATTTAAAAAACTTGATGTAGTGTGAAGAGGTTTGAGTTGTTTTCAATTTTATGGGATATATTTAAGGCAGCATGCTTCAGGAAGTGGTGCAGTTTCTCAAATGTATTTGCTTCATGTCTTTAAAGTGATAAGTCGACAATACATTTCCATGTCCCTGCATTATCTTTTCTTTCGTTGTTTAACTGATATACAGACCACTGGAGACACGGTTGGGCATTTAATTCCAAACTGTAGAGATGTATGCTAGGATTAAACCTTAATATTATTAAAAATAGTGTGACTGTGGACATGCACTTCTCTGGATTTTTTTAATGAAAATAGCACAGTATGTCAGGTGTGGTCATAGTCTCCTGTGGTCATAGTCTCACTAATCTGCTGTGATTAGTGTCCAGACTGGTCTTAGCCTTTTGCATGTGAGAAGACCACACTGGTTCCACTGTCTCTTGTCCCCAGTTCCTACTGTTTAAAAATGAGAAACCAGATGGCCAGCAGGATAGTCAAGAGCCAAGTATGCAGTCTTGCATGCAAAAGGGACTGAAGAACTTAAAGATGACAGCAGCTAATGATGAGAAAAAGGGAGGTTAAACCAAGTAACAGTCTGCACTGACAAGAGACAATATAGGATGGAAGGACAACAGAAGACACAACTGAAGGGGTGCAGAAAGGGAAAAGCTGGTGTAAGTAGTAGGGAAAAGGGAGAGAATGCAATATCAGCATCATGTCATACATGTTGTTGTTAGAACATGTCCATACTCATTCACAGCCAGAAAGGAAAATGGTAAGTTCTAGAGCAGGTATAGGAAATACGTATTTAACTTTATAACTGAATTGAAGCCTATGAGAAGCAAAGGTGCAATACAAAGCTTGAAGCAAGTTCCCCAGCTTCTTTAAACCAGAATAGTTTTGCTGAAGACAAAGGAACCATATTAGTCCAGCTTCAGAGAGGAGTTAAAATTTTAAATGATAAAGCTGAGGATTTGGAATTAGTGTGTTTTGGAAACAGTGTGTTTTAGGAGATATATTAGTGCCAAAAGCCATGCATAGTCATAACCATAATGAGTATCTGCGGGTAATTTAAATGAAAAAATTACATTAAAATACAAAACTTAATGATTTCTTAATGTAAAAGCGTCAGAGAGAAAAGTTCAAAAAAAGGAAGCACATGATAATGATTATATAAATTATCCTAGTTAGCAGTTAGTTTTGGAATGAATGCATATTCTATGTGATATATAGTGTTGCAACACAGTTTGTTCAATCAAGTTACTTTCTAGTTTTCAAATTTTGAATGTAATATGTAATTATGTTCTACTTAATATCTTCTATGTAGCA
Organism: Oriolus oriolus; assembly: GCA_013400235.1. NCBI lineage: Eukaryota > Metazoa > Chordata > Aves > Passeriformes > Corvidae > Oriolus > Oriolus oriolus. The sequence goes on from VXBT01011277.1 coordinate 335,090, forward strand.
GTTGCTTTAACTAAGGCCAGATGGACTGCAATTAGTTTTCAAATGGGAACATTTAGCACTTTCAAAATTAAACTGGTTATTCTAATTCTTCAAGAAAGTGATAAAAATAGAGATGGGGGATGAACCACACAAAAGTCTGAGACAAGCCACAGAACACATAAAAAGGAAAAGGAGATCTTTTCACAGTTGCTCTCTGAAGAGCTGGAATCTTAAGGAGAAAAATAATATGGGTTTTCTACTGTGGTAGAAGATAAATAAACAGGAGAAGAATAAATACCTGAATAACTTTTCCCCCCCTCTAATAGGGGAAAAAGTTCCTCCCCATCTGTACTGCTTGCAAATTTTTGTGAAATGCAATAAATGAAACAGAAAATACAGGTGCTAGAATGAACCAGGCCCTGCTTGTGCAGTGTTTAAGATGCATGCAGCCTCTGCAGATGAGGTGACCTAGCAGTCCTTTTAGATCTTTGATTTCCCTGGTAGTGCATCTCTGCTAATGAAACTAATTTAGGAAAAGAATTGGATGTGTGAGAAAATGGAGAAGCTAAGAAGCAGTGGCCTGTATACCTCTCATGTTTGCCGCTGTATATACAATTGAGTCTGACTGTTATCTACCTTTAGACAGTGCTTAATCTAGCAATGGCTATTTTTTTTTCCAGTTATCTTGTTCTTGTTTTATTTTGTTGTTCCAGTCTCCTATAAATGTTTGGTTCATTGTGGTAGATGTAGATGGGTGTTTAAAAACTAGAAGTCATTATGTCATCCTACTGAAGTGAGACCACATGTAGAAAAGGATGAAAGGTTCATAAATAGGAAAAAGAAAAGAAGGAAAAAAGACACTTCAGTAAGGAAAGTCACGTGAGAACTGTAACTCTTATTGCTCTTTTGCCTGGTTTATTTATACATACTGTAGTAAAAACCCCTCTGGACATAAGCTTTAAAATTTAGTTTTTAAATATTAAAGTACAATTTATCAAAATTGTTGCAGGTGGCAGAAGTTCACACACCTGTTTTGGATACTAGTAGCATTCCTTATTCTTCAGTCTGAAGAAGGCAAAAAATCCCAAATATTCCACTACCTGAATGGGCATGTCAACTTTTGACAATAATCTGTATGTATGTCTACCCATCTCTGTGTGAATATTAAAATTACACTTCCAATTGGTTAATTGGATGTAGCTCTTTGTCTACTAAAAATTGAAGCAGATAAGCACTGCTCAAGTCTGAATATTTGATTTCATGCTATGGAAGAATTACAACTGGTTAATTTGGAAGTATTAAGTATTTGGGATTGAGGAGTAGAGGTTCTGGTTTTTGAAACAAATCTTGTCAATGTATTTCAGCTTAGTGTTTTACTTGGAACTTTCTTTAGCTTCATATTTAGCAAAAATCCTTAAAAACATGCCAGATTTACAGTATTTATAGACAGATTCAGTCACTGTAACAGTGTTTCTTTTCTTCTTAGCTTTTAACATTTTTTAACAGCAATACAGTATTCTTCAGACATTTGTCTTCTTTCTAAGATTTCCTACTAAAAAAATTATTACACTTGAACCAATTAGAGAGATTTTGTTTTGCTTAACCTTCAAAAAGCAATGCTTCATATTTAATCTATAATGTGGCTTCATATTTAATCTATGATTAAATATGATTAAATATCAATTAAGGTGACAGTAAGGCCTAAGTAAGGCAATTTGATTCTAGGTTTTAATTGCTTTACTCCTACTCTATACCAAACATAACAATGAAAACATAATTATTTTCAGCACTCACTTCACATCATCCCTGTTCCATGACATATCTTGAACTCATTACCCATAAAACTATTTTTTCATAACCTATATAATCTCGAACCAGTGAAGTTGCCTGAATAAATGAGACTTTCCTCAATCAAGCTCTGGTTTTTTTCAGCCAGCTGTAGTGGTATTTCAACATGCCTGAAAAAACCCCAGCCAACCAACCAACCAACCAACCAACACCCCCCAAAAAACAAAAAAAACATAGAGCAAAATCCAGTAAAAATGAACAAACAAACAACCAAACAAACCAACCAACCAAAAAAGACCCACAAAACCAAAACCAAACCAAACCAAACCAAAAACCCAAAAAATGAAAAAAACCCAAACAGAATTATGAATAAATGTGACCCAGATTAGAAAGTTATTTGTGAATTTATAACCAAATAATGGCTAATACTGATAGATGAATTCAGATTTTTAACTCTGCTAAGAAACTTAAATTTCCTTTAAATATTATTTAGTGCAACTTTCTTTTTTTGTGATTATTCAGCCTCATTTGGGTGAGAACAAGAATAAATTTCTAACGCTGTTAAAAATGCAGTGCAAGATATTAATGCTCACAATAGTAGCTCAAAACTATTATTTTGATATATGATCCTGAGGTTCTGAATTTCTACCCTACAGAACTAACTGCACTCATTCACTTTAAAGTCAACCTATGAGAACCAGCAAAAACTTGATTATCTAAATTTAAGAAGTCTGTGTTTAAGGTAACATGAATATTTTTCTTGTCGAGTTGCCTGGCCAAGCAGGAAGATGTTAAGATACTTGATTTTATGTTAACAAGTGATTAGAAAAAAACATTAACCATAGGAATCATTCTAGGGCTCCAAACAGGTCATTGACCACCCCTCTTCATGGAGCTGAGCCACTTCACAGCTGCAAATGCAAAACCCAGGGGGATAATGTGGACCATGTAAACAGTGACCCAGTCACTTGAGAGTGTTATTTTTAGAGTCTCACTGACGAGTGTAAGCTCATTAGAGGTGGCATGCATGTGTGCCCAGGTTTATGATACCTCCTTGAGAGAAGGCAAAGAGCAGAGATACAAGTAGTGAGGTGGGTGGAAAGGAAAGCTGAAAAGCCAAATCACTGAATCACAGAATGGGAGAAGTCAGAAAACACCTCTGGAGACTGTTTAAGCCACCCCCCTACTGAAACAAGAGTATCTTCACCTACAGAAAGTTTCCCAGGACAGTGTTCAGTCAGGTTTTAGATATCTCCACGGATAAAGACACCACAACTTCCCAGTGGTGTCTTTATCCATGGAGGATAAAAAGGTTTTCCCAGAAACCTGTTCCAGTGTCCAACCACCTTTACAGTAAGGAAAGGTTTTCTTATGTTTAGACAGAATAGCACGTTTCAATTTACGCAGATTGTCTCAGGGCACCACTGAGAAGAGTCTGTCTCTGTTTTACATTTCCCTGAGCCTCTCTTCTTCAAGCTGAACAGTCATAGCCCTTCTTATCTCTTCTCAAATGACAGATGCCCTTGTCCCTTGATTCCCTTTGTGGCTTTTGCTAGACTCACTCCCCATTCAAGCCTTATACACTGAATTTTGACCTAGATCAGTCATAACTTTACTATTGCAAAGGGATATGGTCTACTCAGGTAAATGAGACCTAGAGTGTGCCTACTCAGTTCTTTCTGTTTAGGTTGGTCTAGTACATATGGGAAGGAAAGAAAGAAAAATGACCCAAGCTGTCAGGCAACTGCTAACGGCTTTATATTTGTGGTTTTTGGAGCTGTACTTATGAACTAACTAACAAACGCTAATTATCTCTAAATATGAGGATATTCTGGAACCCTCATAGAGGTCTAAAATGGACCAGGGGGATGAAGCCATAATTTTTCACAAGTGTGAACTGTGTGCACATCAAAACATAGACATCTCTAGCCAGCTGGTGTACTTACACTGCTTATAAATAAATTTGAGACTATGTGACATAGTACTGCGGTTCTCTTCTCATGGCTTCAGCACTCAAATTCTCCTGTTTGAGATTTGTTTCCCAGTTTATGTTGGACCATCACTGAAAAAAAGATAGGAATGGGTTCACTGTGTGGATGTGTCCAGAAATTTATCAATACTATTAAATTAAATGACTACTATTTTTAATTACAGTTACCTAAATTAAAATAAAACAAAATGCATTATGACAAAGGAACAAGTTTTTCAAATTGCATGCAGATGGCAATTTTTGTTTTTCTCCAGGTGATGCTTTTGAATAATTTTTCAATACTTGTGACATTCACATTTTTAATTTATTATCCTGCTTTGGTTTGAGACAAAAAACTAAAGGGAAATAAAAATTCCCTTCAGCTATTCAAATACCACAATCCAGGTGCTTTTGAGCTTAATGTATTACTATTAGAAACACTCTGGAGTAGTTAAGGGAATAGTTCTTTGTAATAAGCAGAAGAGAAAGTGCATTGTTATGAGGAAACTGTGAAGGAGCAAAGAAATGTAAGGATGCATGCTAATAGAGTTTTGTTTTTACCTTCAATTTATACTGCATAATTGAGGACATCTACTCTTCAAGAAATCAACATTATTATTACTGTCACATAGGGACTGATCAACCTGCTAAAAGGCAGAAGAAGTGGAAAGTTAAAGATATTTAAGTTTTTTTTTTTTTTTACTTTTTCTGCTGTGGGATTTTAAACTCTTGAGTTTTTTCACACTAGCTGAAGGACTTTTGACCTTCATGAATTAATGAATTATAGATAAAAATGAAATCTGAGGAAAGTAGTAAAGAACATATTGGCTGGAGAGACTATGAGAGTTGTACTTTCAGAGGCATTCCCAGCTGAATAGATAGTATTTGAAAGTTCACTGGAATAAGTAACTATTATGAGTGAGAAAAAATAATTTTCAGGTGATATTTGTGCAGAGAACTGTACATCATAACAAAACAGATATTTTGACTATGCATTTCATATTTTAATATAAGAACTCTATACTATCTATATAACATCTGGATGATTTCCTATCCCTGGTTTTTGTTCTAACTGCTTCATCTAGAGCCTGTAAAAAAATAAAATAGCTCTTTTCAGATGAAAAAAAACCCCAAAATCAAAACACATGCACCCACAAAAAACACGACCCATGCCAAAAAATTCCAAAGGACCCAAAAAACCGCTGTATCCATTAATTTCTTGTTACTTGTACCTTAAGCATTTCAGAAAGTATGAAACATAGAAAATGAACCCTTGAATAAACAAAGCAGTCTCATTTGTTTCTCAGTTCTGATAATTTTTATTAATTTATGATAAAGTTTAATCTCACAGAGAGATTGTCTTAATTTTCATTCATCTTTTTTTTAACATCACTGATAATTTAAATATTTCTTCTTTGATATTCATGTAGCATTTTAATTGTAGATTACTTCAAATTCTTGCCAGGGATTTTCCTTCAGCTTTCAATAAATTTGTAAAAGAAAAATACTGATACTCTTGGTATGTGGGTACTATTTATTCTTGAAGAAATACAAAAATTGGATTCGCTTCTAAAATATAATTTTGATGGTCAGCCTATATAAGTTTTCCACTTGTTAGAACAGCACATTTCTCTACAACTAATTCCAATTTTCTTAATACTGGATGGTTTACAGGAACCTTGCAGAATATCCTAGCAAAACTTTAAGGTCAAAGAATGTGAGTAGGCGATTTCATTTTAAGAAAGGGTCTTGCAGGAAGGAGGTCTAAGTGAGGACACAGACACATCTTCAAGACATTTCACTTGAAGCACTGATAACTGACACATAACCTTGGCCCAGCTGCCCATAACAAGTGCAGTAATCTGAAGGGTAACAGATCTTACCAAGACAGGATAAAACTCTGAAGATAGCCATCCTTCTCAGCTGACTCCAGTGGGAAGACAAGACTGTCCTCAAAACTCTGAAGAGAGGCTGTGCGTACATTAGCAAACAGTGCAGCACAACTAGAACAGACCTAAAGAGTGAAATAGTTGGTGTGAGGACCAGCAGCCCAAGCTGAGCTATTTTTAGGCCTTGTGATGCATGCTGATTATTGAGTGCTCCCATGGCTAAATTATGCAAAGGGGTTGCAATACACCAGGTGTTCTCCTGAACTGCATTTCCCTGTATTGTTTCATCTGAGAACCATCTAGTTTTGGCATTCAAATGTTGTTAAACTAAGAGAGTATAACAGAAATTCACTTTCCACCCTCAATGAAGTTTTTAAAAAGAGGATGGAATGAATCAAGGTCACTGTGGAACATAAAGAATGTATGTAAACATAGTATTGTAATTAATTTACTGGTCAATGAATCTTTCTTCTTAAGATCATACTGACTATATAGTCTTAAATTTTTTTTTTCACTATGAGCAATTTTGTTTCATTATGGGAATTTAATTGACTAACTCAAGAAATAACTTTTCCTTTAATACTGCTGTCACATTACACATCAGACATGAGAAACTTTCAGCCATCCATCTTCTACTCTATGATCTGCTGAAGAGAATATTACTTAAATGGCTAACTAACCAGAAAAACAAAGGAATTAAAAAAAAAAACATTATGGCAACCAGAGAAAAAGAGAAAACCTTTACACAGTAAAGGTGTAGTTATCCATGCTATTCGTTTTCTTAATATGTGTCAACTAACTGAATAACAATTTATTGCCAGCACTTTTCTCTTGAACATATTAGGTCATGTGGAAAATAATTTGTTATTCGCAATTCTCTTGCAATATTTCAGTTACTTATGACAATGTAATATTACATTAAGATACACCACTCAGAGAAGATTTTCTGCACATAATTATTATGAATAAGGCTGCAAATCTAATTAGTTCAGTTGCCTTTGTAAATACTATTTATGTACTCAGGAGAAATGGGCTGAAACTCATGTGGCACAGTAAATTTATCTGCAGAGCAGGGGTCTTCATTAAGCTAGTCATCCCATCACTTCCAGTTCCTTTGTAAGATACTTTCAGAAGATGAATTTTCTCTGTATGTTATTGATATAAAGGCTAAGTGTTTTGAAAGTATTTCTAGCTCTTTGTTCACATTAAAGTTGTAACTTAGCTAGAGGTTTATAGAAGAAATACCCAAAAGGAGATGAATATCAACTATAAATTTAGACAATCAGATCCTTATTCTATCCCAGAATATGAAATGTCTCTCTATATCAGCCATTTCACAAGATTTTCTTAAAAATTTATTATATGTACATTTTCCTGTACTTATTGATTATATTGATTAAGGACTGTCTTGGTTTGGCATGGCCTGGTTTTGGGTAGCAGGGGGGCTGCAGAGATGGCTCCTGTGAGGAAGCTGCTGGAAGCTTCCCACCATGTCTGGCAGAGCCAATGGCTGATGGCTCTGAAGATGGACATGCTGCTGGCCAGAGCTGGGCCAATGAGAGAGGCTGGTAATGCCTCTGTGATGACATATTTAAGAAGAAAATCAAAACAAAATCACTTGTTTTTGCTTCTAGTCAGAGAAGAGGAGTAGGTGAGAACATGTGAGGGAAACAACACGGCGACACCAAGGTCAAAGGAGAAGGAGGGGGAGGAGGTGCTTCAGGCGCCAGAGCCGAGATTCCTCTGCGGGCCGTGGTGCAGACCATGGTGAAGCAGCTGTGCCCCTGCAGCCCATGGATCCATGGGGAAAGCAGAGATCCACCCACAGCCCGTGGAGGAGGTGCCCACGCCGGAGCGGGTGGATGCCTGGAGGAGGCTGTGATCCAGTGGGAGACCCAGTGGAGAGAGAGGGCCCTGCTTCCAGGCTGGAGCAGCCTGTCCTTGGAGGGCTGCACCCCATGGGAAGAGACCCATGGTGCAGCAGTTTTGGGAGGACTGCGTGTGCATGGGAGGGACTCACGCTGCAGCAGGTGCGGTTCGGCTGCTGCTCGTGAGAGTGGAGCCACGGTGGGAAGTTCACGGAGAACTGTCTCCCGTGGGAGGGACCCCACGGACTCAGAAGGAAGGACTCTTCTCCTGGAGCAGCAGAAGAAAATCTTGGTGATGGACTGACCAAAAGCCCCCTGCCCTGCCTCCCTGCATTGTCGGTGAGAAGGAGGGAGGGCCTGGGGGGCAGAAGGTGTTTTAAGGGCTTATTTTACTTCCCATTATTCTCCCTCCTCTGATTCTGTAAGTAATAAATTTCACTTACTAATTAAGATTGAGCCTGTTTTGCCCTTGAAATATTTTTTCCCGCTCTCCTTATCTCACTCACGAAGCCTCCGTTAACCCTTTTCCCTCTGTTCCCTCCTTTTGCCCATCTAGGGCAGGGGAGGGTGAGCCAGCGACTCTCGTGGGTGCCTGGCGTTGGGCCAGTGTCAAACCACAACAAGGACAAATAAACGTTTAGAGGTACATATGCATCTATGTGTCTGTGTGTTCTGTGTATGACTCTGAGGACTGAGCATAGAATGAATAATATAAAGGAGTCCTTTCAGAAAATACACAACATACTTGACAAAAAGGTTTGTAATATTAGTTATTTATCCACCTATAACTTGAGAAGGAAAGCAAACATTATGAGAGAAGGGAAGTAGCTTGATCACTACTGCTGAGAAATAGAGAGTAATTTGATTTCTCTAGTATTCATCATTCAGAATATTTCTAACCCAGCATGTGTAACAATTAAAAATATTAGCTCTTCCTTTGTTAAATACTTTCCAGCACCATACCTTAAAATAATCTGATTTTGTGTACGTGTGCACATGTGTTTATGAAAGCTTCAGTATAATACAAATATCAGATTCTTCTATGAATGAATGAAGTTTTTTTGTAAAAAGCTCACATAGCTTCTCTGAATTTTCAATGGTTTTGAATTATTTGCAGTAATTCTCCTATCTCCCCTCAGCACTGACGGATTCCAGAAGTAGAAGACTTAAGTTTAATTTTTTAAAGACATGCCATGGTTTAACCTCAGCTGGCAGCCAAACCCCACACAGCCGCTTGCTCACTCCCCCACAGCTGGCTCAGAGAGCAAATCAAAAGGGTGGAAGCAAGAGAACTTGCTGGTTGAGGTAAAACCAGTTTAATAGGGAAAGCAAGAGCACACATGTCAGCAAAGCAAAACCAAGGAATTAATTCACTGCTTCCCATGGGCAGGCAGGTGTTCAGCCATCTCCGGGAGAGCAGGGCCCCATCATGGGTAACAGTGACTTGGGAAGTCAAACAGCATCAGTGCAAATGTCCCCCCCGCCTTTCTCCTTCTTCCCCCAGCTTTATATACTGGGCATGATATCATATGATCTGGAATATCCCTTTCGGGATATGGATATTCCCTTTGGTCAGTTTGGGTCAGTTGTTCTGGTTGTGTCTCCTCTCAATTTCCTGAAGATCCTTGTCAGCATGGCAGGAAAAAAGTGGGAAAGGCCTTGGCTCTGTGCAAGTTCTGCCCATCAATAACAAAAACCTCTCTATATGCTCAACGCTTTTCCCAGCACAAATCCAAAACACAGCCCCGTACGAGTCACAGTGAAGAAAATTAACTCTACCTCAGCCAAAAACACAGAATAATATTCCTTGTCCTATTCCTTAAGCTAAAGCCTAGATGGGTAAAAAGTTGTGAAAATTTAAATGATAGCTTCTTAAAAAGCCCTCCTATGTATGTGTGTGAGTGGATGAATAACACATATGTAATATGAATATATATGAATATATATTCATATATCACACATATGTAATATGAGTATGTAGAGAAATGCATAGACATTCTATGTGCTCGCATATTTTATATAAAATGTCTCTATAAAATCTTTCAGCCAGGAATTTGGTGCATATTTTGATAATTTTTGTCAGTTAAAAACCATGTTGGAATAATGGTACAGAAGATGCAGATGGTTAGCACAAAGATAAAAATTGTCACACTATTTTTACCATCACTATTCTTCTCTTCAAAATGTGACTCAGGCCTTTATCTTCTGATTTGCAATTAGGCAAACAAAGTGGATGAGTGGGCAATGAAGACATCAGGGTAAGTTCTCACCATCTGTACTTTATGCAAGTATTTTCATTGTAATCTTGCTATTAAAGCTTGCCCAGATAATTTTTGGTAAATAGCTCTTTTCTGTTTTCAGGAAGTTGAGGAAGAGTAGATTTGTTAGAAGCTGGTATCTTTATTGTATTTAACACTCTCATTTTGGATCACCTCCAGTTCTAATCTCAAACACTCACTTAGCTACACCATGTCTTTACCAGAACACTCTTTTAAGGGGAAAACCTTGAAATGTGACACCCTGAAAAAAAAAAACCAACAACTTAACTGCAGGAAACTAAAACTGAATTTAATTCAATAAAAATTTATATTGTTCAAAAATATTGCAAGCAAATCAAAAAAAGAAAAAAATTGCTGGAAAAACTGCTGTTTCCATTACTATGGCAATTTTTGTTGCCATTTCCTAAATCCTCTGAGCGACTGAAAAAGAAAAGGCGGAAAGAGATTGTGAGAAGGGGTGAAAATAATTCGTATGTTACAGTGAAAGTAACAGTGTGTGTTTTAGTTTTCCTGTCATTATTTTGTGTATGTATCTGCATTCTTTCCCCATTAAAAAAAATCTTCAGTATCAGGTTATTAATGAAAATATTCAGAATTACAGTATTAAATATCATACACCGACATGAATACTCCACATCACATCTCTTAAGGGCATTGATAATCTTCAGTCGCTTGCATTATTCCTGACAATTGTAATTGCACTAAAAATTGTTTAGTAATTACAAGTGTATGTGGGTTCCTCTTTAAAAACAGAGGTTGCAAGTATGTCAAAGCTTAGTTTTATACTTGAAGGATACATGTCTATGTGTAATCTCACATGAATATTTCTGGAACATAAGAATTTTTGTTTTTGTCAGAGGCAAAATTTTGCTGTAAATTCTCATGTATTCTCACCACACATATAAATAAAAACAGTCAGACTGCAAATCTATTAATTTTATGTATCACTGATGTTCCGCTAGAAATATTTGAAGGTCATTGGCATTTTTATTCTTTTGGTTTGGATACGTTTGCATTTACTGACACATTTAAAGAATTGCAATGTCAAAGATACCTCTTTTTTATAGAGTAATTTCAGTCTAGGTTAAGCATGAAACAAAATTACAGAAGTACTATCTGCAGTTCTTTTCCTTCCCTTGAAAAAGTTGTATCAAACAATGTAACTGTTAAAAGAAAATGAGCATTATCAGCAGTAGAAATTGACTTTGCTTTAGCTTTAGTATTTTAAAGTTTTCAAGCAAGGAAACCCTGTTTTTCCCAGAGGTCTCCTTTTCCACTTAAGCAGTGATAAGCAATCTAGATGAGTGTGCATAATTTCTTCTGGGACTTAGCAGTAATAAGAAGACAAAGTCTTCCACAAAAGAATAAGGTAAATTACAATGGAGTAAAATAAGTGCTAAAACCCGAATGAAGTGCCAAAGCAAATAAATAAAATAAATAAATAAATAAATTGTGGAGCACAATAGTATTAATTGCATATATATCTGAGACAGGTCCTGAAAAACAGATCTTTTGCAATTCTACTCTCCAGCTACTAAATTATACAAAAGATGAACATAGATTTTTTTATTGAGAATAATTTTAGAAATAGTTTCTGCAGTGTAGTTGATATAAATAATTCTAAAATTCTGAAAGATGATTAAATTAGATAACCCTTAAGGGATTGCATGACAGATTAGTGGGAGGCTAGTTCAAGGTGATAAGAATGGTAATATTGGGGAAGAAGTTAATGAGGGATTTTAAATTTCCTTGGAGAGATTAGTAAATAGAGTAGCCTTTTAAATAATTTAAAACAAGAAAAAAAGCATTTAGTGCTGTTAAGGAGATTTATTTGTTCTGGACTAGTTTACTACGAAATTTTTTCCTGTAGAATAAAAATATTTGCCATTTTACCTCAAAAGAAGATTTGAAGTAAATATGACATTAAAGTTAACTGGATAGCTTAGCTTTCTCAGATTCACTGTCAGCCAGCTCATGCTTTGTCTCCAAAAATGCACTTGCACATGATTTAAAAGGCAATAATTGAAAAAAGCTATTTTTTTTATAGATAGGTCTTTCTGCAGAAGATTTAAAAGCAGTATCATGATTGATACAACCATGTGATCAAATCACATTAAGAAAATAAGTTCTATGGAAATATATTGGGTTAGATCCTCATCAGATGTACTGCCAAGTTAATGTCAACAGGCAGGTTTATGTTACACTAAAATGGTGATCCCTTTATGCTGTTGATTAATGGGTCAAATAGTTGAGGTACTCTGTTGGATCTGTTACAAAGAAAGAATATCCCACTACTGATACGAAGGCTGAGGGCAGCCTTGGCAGCAATAACCATGAGATTAGGGAGAGTACAATCCCGGAAGAAGTAAGAAAAATCAATAGTATAGCCACAGCCCTGGATTTCAGGAAAGTAAAATTCAGCTTGCTTTGGGAAACTGAATTGGAGAGAAAGTCAAGCAAATTCAGCAGACAGTCAGTGTGGATGAACAGTGAACTCCCCATTGAACTCAGCCACAAAAAATGCCCCAAACCAATCCTTCATATAAACCAAGAGGCAGAAAGAGTTTGATTATGTGCAGTGCAGGATGAAATGCCATAAAATGGAATAATTGTGAGATTTATAAATGCATTCATTTGGACCTTTCTGAATGCTTTTGTTCCTACTGGCAAAATACATTAAAAGTCTACAGAAATAAATTCTGATGTTCCAGAACAGGCAGATAATGATGAACGTTGTAAGAGGCATAATTTGGTTTTAATCTGAAAAGAATGAGATATACAAAACACAATATACTCAGAATTTCACATGGAAAGATGAGCTGAGTTCAGTAATACCTTTGGATGTTCCCAGGTGATTGAGTGGCTCTGAATGGCTATGTGAAAAGTCTTCACCTCAAAATTCAGTTTGCATTTAATTTGGGCACTATGCAAATCAGTTTTTCTTTGCTTCCAGGTACAAGCTATAAGTTTTGCTTCTCCTTGACTCAAAGAGATAAACTATTAATTGAGGATTCTGAGCAGCATGAGTAGAAATATCTTTTAGTGTTTCAGTGTGTAGAGTCGTTAGGTGTCCTGGTTTTGGCAACATATCTTCCATTTAAAACAGGAAAACATAAATGTTTGTAGAAACAAATTGTTTCCCATCATACATAAATGAACATAATTTGTGCAAACATACATTCTGAGATACACTGAGAAAGTGAGTAGTCTGAGACCAAGATTAAAAATCAGCTTTCTGTTATTGTTTAATGAAAAAATAATGAAAAATAACAACAAAATAGATTTTATCTTAAAAAAAAATACCTAGAATATGCTAAATTACAGTTCTGTATTTTGTTTCTAAACTAGCTTTAAATGGTAATTCTGATTAAGTCAGTTTAGAGACTGACTATATCTTGGACAAGCTCAGAAAGGAAAAAATGCTTTTATATACATGAATAAAAAATACAAAAATATCAGTCAAGATTATTTTGCTACAGCTAGCTCATACAGACAATGAAAACTTAGAATGTATTTTTCCTCTTGTAATGCAAAATGGATAAAATCCAAAGGTTATTACCATATGCTTAGAGTGAACATTATGAAAGTAAGCGAAGAATAGTGTTTCTACTGTCATTACATTTGGAAGTTATTGTCCTAAGGATTTTTTCAGATATAGATTTCATTTGGACTTATTGTTCTTGAAGTCCACTTGTAAATCTGTCCTCTGTGGCTTCTGGTCCTGTTTTAATTCCATTATAGTTTTGCTCTATATACGTGCTGACAAATTTCACAATTCCATTATGTCAAACGTGAAGAAAGACGTAATTTCGCATCCTTCATTCTTTTATTTTAATTTAGACACCTGTTAAATAAATTTCCTCTTTCCTTAAGTGATATTAATTCATTTGGCAGAAAATATTTAATCTGAGTAGTTGGAACATTTTCGTCTATTGCTTTTTGCATCCACTGGCATGGGGTTTCATTGTCACTGTGTACTGTGTCAAGATAGTGGGATTTTTATTTAAAGATCTCTCTAATCATATATCTTGAATAATTAAACATTACCAGAAAACTTAGTGGTCTTATTATTCATTTTTTCTCTACAATATTTATAAATATACTGACCCACACTGTTCCCAAATAGCAACAATTGTACATTTCCCTGGGAGTGAAAACTTCCCTTTTTTACGAACCTTCTATTTCCTATCATGTACTAAGTGATCATCTTCTTACACAACCTCCTGTTTACCTTTTTTTTTTTTTTAAAGCCTTTGGAGATGAAAACCATTGTCAGATTTTTGAAATTTGAATGCATTATGACTAGATGACATGGACAGATGTGCTACTTGATTTCTTTAAAAATTTCCATAGGTTTTTGAGGTAAGAATTTCTGTTACAAAATATTTGTAGTCCTTTCCCCTTTATATGTTGCATATGTCTATGAATTTGATCCTTAATCAAATGCAGGTTGACCTGCTGTAGTTTCCCCTTCACTAATAACATCCTTTTTCAAAAATGTGCTATTAAATGCAATAATTTTCACTTTCTGCCAAGGCTGGTTTAAACAGATAGGATGTTGACAGTCATATTTGAGTCCCTTCAGTACCTTACTTGGGTAAATGGCATCTGGCCAAGTTGTTAATTCTATTAATTTATTCTAAAACCACTGCCACCTATATTTGATTTGGAATTATCCATCTGGTTCATCCATATAAGTAATGCCTTCAGTATGAGAATATCCCATAGTTGATGATATTGTGAAAAAAATAATGTAATCCTTTTGGTCTAGGCTGATCTTCCTAGGATGTTGCTATTACATCTCATCTAGTGGCTCCACCCACTCATTGGAAGATTTCCTGATTTTGAAGCACTTAAGAGGTTTTTAGTGTTTTTTCTTACCCTTTTGGCAGACTTTTGCTCAAATGTTTCTTGGAATGTCTTACTATGATTCTGCATTTAACTTCCTAGTTATGTGAGCTGGCACAGGCAAGTTGAAGGAAAAAACCTTGAAACCACAGGTGAAATGCAGAGAAAATTTATTTTCATTACCTCACCAGCTAGGAGATCCCCAAAGCAGTACCCAGGCAGAGGCACACAAGTGAAATCACAGGCACAGCAGAGCTCAGTCCATGCTAGAGGATCACCACGTCTGCTGTTTTCACCTGTATTTCAGAGATTTGTGCAGGTGTAATTTACCACTGCGTTTTTGATCTTTCCCACAATAGGACAGGAGTCTCAAGCATATTTAATAGGGTGTTTCTAAGTCTGTCACAAGCCTATGCTAACTAAATACAGATATAAAAGAGAATCAATTGACATAAGATATAAGGAAGAAGTTTTTTTCAGTGAGGTTGGCAAAAGACTGGTTGCCCAGAGAGATGGTGGATGCTATATCCCTGGAAATAATCACGTTTGGGATGGGATGGGCTCTCAGCAACCTGATCTAGTGATTGCTGCTCATTGCAGGGAGTTGAATTAGATGATCTTTAGAGGTCTCTTCCAAACCAAATTGTTCTATGATTCTATGTTCTACTTATCAGCCACGCAAGGCTAAACAACAATTCATATAATATATATGTTTTTCAACACCTCAGCTGCAGATCACTTGCATGTGTTTACAATTCTTCTCAACAATCTTCTTATTTTCCCACTCTAGAGTTTATGTCCCCGTCTAATTCTTTCATTTGGCTTAAACTTTCATACCTTACTTAGAATGGCTGTCTTTTCTTTCCTGTTGAAACATAATGGCTTTTGAATGGGTTTTGACAGGTACCATATATCTACTCTGAACTTCTAATATTTAATCTTCACTGTACCTTCATTTTGCCTGCAAGCTAGCATTAATCTTTCAGATATCCCTTTTAATTTTCTTCCTCGGTCTAATGTACATATTTGTTTTAAACTTAAATTTACTAAGAATTTCTGTTGACTTGGATTTTTTTTTGCTGGTTTTGTTTGTTTGCTTAAAGGTATCAAATTTTAATGCATTAACCTCATAGTATGTATTCAGTATAGAATCCCACTCATCAAAGCACTAAATCAAAAGTAATTTCTCCTCTGTTGTTTCAGTCAATAAATTCCAATTTTTTTCCTACTAAGATTTATATTTTCTATATCTTGACATTACTGATGTCAGTAATAAAAGTCTCATTCTAATTCAATATGAGCTTAAAAAAAAGTCAACAAATTAAAGGATAGTTAGACTGAACAGGGAATACAGTTTTAAAAAAGGGAGAATTCTGCTATGTGAAGATGAAGATGTGTTCCCCAAATCTATGAAAAATGCAGTGAATCTTAGCTATAAATAAATTATGACTAAAGGTGAATGAAACATGTCAATTCTTAACAATCAAGTGCTTGGATCCCAGAAAAACACTGAATGTCAAATCCAGTGTCTACATAGGGATGGATTACTAGTAGGGGTGTTTTTGACTGTCTTTCTAATATGGCTAGAGTCACTGTGAAACACCAGAGAGCCCAAATGAGATGTGAAGCATGAAATGAAATTATAAGAATACATGAATGTATAACAGTCTCTCTTTTCCTTCATTTTTCCATACTCATTCTATCCCTATGAGTCTGCATTCTTTCCTTTCCCCTCCTTTGTTCCATGTCCTATACACCTCACAATACATTTGAAATAGTTCCTTAAAACATCCCATAGTTAGCTTTACACTGTCCCAAAAATTCTCTCTGCTCCATACCAGAACTCTCTTCCCCCTGCCTGACACAATAAAATCTATAGCCATTTAGATAATAAACTGTCTTAATTTACAGGGAATTCTGGAAATTTAGGGTTCTTTTCTGCTGAATCAACTTAGTGGGTTTGCAGACCTAATTGTGCTGCTTTGCTGGTCTTATGACAATTCAGGGTTTTCTTGGTTTTATTGATTTCCTAGCAGGAGGTTTCAAGCCCCCATAAGAACCTGCCATACAGAGATTTCATCAAGTTATTTTAAGATGAGTCTGTCCATAGTCCCTTGCCTTGATTGGTTTTCTTTATCAAGCTCCCCTGACTGTCATCCTCACTGTTCGCTCTGATCCTTGATATGCTTAGTTTAAAGTTTGCCCTCACCCTGTTAGCAAAGTTCCCTTAACCTCAATTTGACAAATATGTCTTGTCTCTCACTAGCACACCTTACGCTTCAAAGAGGGATCCATGCTCAGAAATTCTGAAGTAATACCTGCACCACCAGCTGCACCAGTAGCTGTTAATTTACAGGATGGATCCAGTCCTTCCCAGACTTTTCCTCTCCCCCTATGGGAAAGACCACCTGTTTTCAGCTCAGTTAGCTCCATATCTTTCTTTAAGAGAGATTGATCCCCCTCTTCGTTTCTTAGGGTGTTGCACTAATTCTGTAAATTCAGATCTGAAAGTGAAGCCTGTCTCCTGATGGCAGAAGTCAAAAGCTTCCAAGCACTTCCATCTTCGGAGTATCATTCTTCTACTTCTTCAAGCACAGCCTCTGGCTATCCATACTTTCTTGCACTTCAAGTTCTTGGGTGTCTGTAAAGAAACTGGCAACCTCCTGTTGCTACACAGCCTTCTCAACTCCTCCCATAGCTCCTTCACTGGTGCCTCAGACCCCGGGCCATAGGCTGGCTAGCACAGACATTGACAACACTGCCCCAGCCACAGGGAAGCCCACAGAAGAAGCAGCTGGGCAATATCACAGAACTGTGTGAGGGAGACAAAAGAAAGAAAGCATTCATGTCATATATTTTGTCTCCAACTTTCTTCATTATTGTACTTCATCTATTTAATTGCCCTTACACTGCCATATATATAACATGGAATTTCCTTTCTGGAAGGGTACAATCAGAAAGTATCTCACCAAATGTTTCACTTTCCATAAATGATTATATTTGCTATAATTTATGAAGTCTTTTCTTTCTAAATGTATGGTGCTGCAGAGAAAACAGATATAATATGTACATAAAACTTGCATATTTGTATTGAAAAATATTACCAAATTAAATGTTTTAAAAATATTTTGTTCCAACTTGGTTGTAAATCAACAAATGCATTTTAATGGACCCATGTATTAAAAAAAAGAATTAATTAAGTCCTTTATTTTAAAATGTTCCTCCTTAGAACTGACTGGCTAATACTGAACTCTTTTCTGTAATTGAAATTTTGATAGGCTAATTCTCCAGAATGCATCATTGAGCACAGAATGGAGGGGCCTTTGTCACTGGGTTACAATCCGGAACCATGAGTTACGTTTTCATTTTGATTCTCTGCAGTGGGATGACATGTCAACATATCTCTATCATATCACTGAATCTCTTTTGTATCCAAGATAATTTACTGTTTAGAAAAGGAAGTTAAACACCCGTCAATAGTAAAAGAAGTGAGTACTTGAAATAAAACTGCCTGGACCTGAATTGTCCAGGTAGGAATTTAGCAAAGACACGAATTCTCTTGTGGAAACTGTGGAAGTAGAGCATACAATAATTCAATCACCAATTTCAATTTTTTTTCTGCTCTTAATAGGGGAAACTATCACAGGGTGGGTAAGCACATCACCAAGTACATATTTTATTTTAAAAAAACCAAAACCCAAAACACCTTCACAATCCTGTCTATAGCTTTATTTGCCTTTAGGGTTTTTTTCTCAAGATTTATTACCGAGTACTTCTTGGCAAGAGAGATATGAAAATAAACTGACTTTGAAATGGTATTTTAATCCTTTGCTATCATAACTGTTATATTTTAATCTACTGATAGGAAATATTATAACGACGATTAGATATTCAGAATGCAAATAGAATATATTTTGTAGTCAAATGGTAGGTGTCCTGGAGGCAAAATGCTTATCATGCATACACTGTAAAATATGTGTTTGCTTCAGTCTTTTGGGATTCCTCAGTATACAACTCAGCTGAAAAATCTAATAGGAATTTCATTTCATAGCTGTCACTAGGGAGTAAAAAAGTATGGCTGACTGAATAATATTTACATGGAGTTTTCTTTTTGTATGCTACAAGTCTTTGAACCTCTCAAGTGAAAGCCTAATCAGGGACTTTAAATATGTTTGTTAAGACATGTCCAGATGCTATTGCATTTGAAAAGACAGTTGCAAAGAGAATCTCAAGTATATTACATTTAAGACTTCTTGCTGGGATTAGAAATGAAGAATCTTCAAATAAATGTAGATGATCATAGTGAAAAATTAATTTACAAGATTTCTGAGTTCTTTGACTAGTCATATATCAGGACTGCTTTGAAATGTTTAGTGGTTTTAATTACATGTGTCAGATGCCTTGCATTTCAGAAATAAACATTCTAGCTTATAATGAAAGGAGGTTTTATACCTACATTGCACACAATTTTCATTTTTTTAAAATGTACGGGGGAATTCAGCAGGAGGCGAGGCTCATACTGTTGTCAATAAACAAACCTGTATGAAAAAACACTGTCAAAGCTGGGAGGAAATGTTAACATGGAGAAGGACTGGAATATCGCATAGAAGCAGCAACTGATCTTGGCGATACTGAAGTAGGGCAACATGCAGGGATACACTGACAAGGACAAGTATCAAATGAATTCCGACTATAAGATGGCAACTCATCTCTGGTGGCAAATAAAGAAGAGAATATGTAGGCTGCATTATTAATAGCAATAGAAATCAGATTTGAAAAGAAATGTGACTTTCAAGAGATTCAGCTGAAGTATATCCAATAGAAAAAGTGAAATTGTGGTTTCTCAACCATAGTGAGACTTCATTTCCATAAAATACTGGGATGCAGTAGGTGCAGTAAAAGTTATCTGAAGTTAAGCAGTTACAAAGAAGGAGAATGAGAAGAATGAAGATTTATATAAATCAAAGTAATCTAAAGAAATATAATTTTCTTTATCCTAGAGCTGGAGGAGGATATGGATAACAGTAATTAATAGAAAGATATACAATTATAAAAAAGAAAGTGAAAACTTGTAAAACTATCATGACATAAAACATGTACTAAATTATCTGCTAGAAGAAAGTATTTTCAAAGGTTTTGGACAGAAGTTTTATTTTTATACTGTTTAGATTTTGTAGACATACTTTCCCTTCATTTAATCAAACTACATTCTTTGCTTTAATAGCTGACAGGATGAAGTCTTATATAAATAACTAGCTGATATTTCTAATATAAATCTAGTGTATAATTTGCAACAAACTTGTCTGTCAAGAGAGCTTTCGAGCTCTGCTTGTTGTGTTCGAGTGACCATCGGGCTTTGACAGAGCAAAGCACACAGTCTGCCTTCTGACTAATATCTTGTATGTATTGTATTCCAAGGCAACAAGTAACACACACTTGCAAAGGGGATAACATCTTTTTCTACAGGCCGAGACTGCTGGCACACTGTCAAATTACTCTATTTTTTAGGTTGCACATAGAAATCATTTATCTGTATCAGGTAACTTGCTCTGACTGCTGTCACAAATATGTATCAATGGTCTCCCCAGATTACCTTCTTAAGGTACACTTATCTAGACAGCTGAAAAAACAACTTAACTTTCTCATGTTCTCTTCATGAAAGGACTACAGCATGAAAAAAAAATCACAGCTCTCCCCTTCCCTCCTTCTTTCAGCTATCCAGCTACTGCTCTACCATCTCATTAAAAAATCATTATCTGTCTGTTTAGAGGTGTAATAAGGTACTGATTATCCCATCATACTACAAACAACATATATACATACATTCACACACTGCACGTACAATCATGTGCGAGCATATGTACAGAGGGAAACAAAACCTCCAAGTGTCAGATCCTAGGCCAACCACTAATTAGGGAAAAAGTAAGGAAATATTTCTCTCTATAAAGCAGATCAGAAGTTTGCTTCAGAAACTTTTGAGTATGAAGTCTATGAACGTGCTACTGTCAGTGTTAAGGCAGTGGACTCAGATGCTCTGATCCAACGTGACAATACCTGAATTCTAATGCTACCCAGCTTGAGGCAAATCATGAAATACAGTCTGAAGTAGAGTCCTTTAATGCAACTGCCCTTGAAGTAGGAGGACAGAGACATGGTAAGCAATCTGTTACAAGCCTTTACAACTAACAATCAGAGATATTTGATTGTCACTTAATGAATAAAAGAGTGTCTTTCCTTAACTTCTTTAATTAGCATATTTCTCAGAAGCTTCTTACAGTGAGACAAATTCAAAAGAATTCATAACATTTCACAGTGACTTAACTTTTTCCTAAGTTTTAGAACAGGTTGAGATTGGCAGATCGTTTAAATTACTGTTTATATCCCTTTTGTTGTATGTGTGAAATCTCCACCAAAACCCACTTGGCTTTCTCTGGTATGTGTAGGATGATAGTTACAGCTAAAGTGCATGCTGCTATTACACTTCAGGGATTATTTGGTTTCAACAGTGTATTAGTCTGAGGAGAGGTAACTTTATAAATCATATAAGCAATTTTTCTTCATCATACTTTGGCACCCACATTCTGCTCTGTCCTGAAACAAGTATGATAAAACTGGTGTTAGTTACTCCAATACTTACCATAGCTTACAGATCTAAAAAGCAAGAAAATTCATTTTTACGTAATCCATAGAGACACTGAATGATACCTGATGCACTTGATGTAGTGCAAGTTGGGGAAGATACTTGAAAGGAATCACTTAATGGAAAATGCTCATCACTAATCCCCTGGAAAGTTCCAGTTATTCACCTTCTGTAGACTGTGCTTATTATCCAAATATACATAGGTTAGAGAACTATGAATTGTAAAACCAGCTTTTCAGTCCCCACATGTACTGGATAGTACCTTACCACACAAGTGCTCTCATTCACTTCTGTGAGACTGTAGATTAGTATTCAAACAAACAATGAAACAGTTTTTATTTGAGACTTGGATTGAAAGGACATCTTCTTTTGTCAAAGAAGACAATTTCCAGAATGGTTTAGTGAACACCAAAGTTAAGAAAGGTTTAAACGCCATCCTGAACATAAAATCTTCAAATAAAACCCAGTAAGGATTATGTAAAATATAACCTGTGCCACCTGTGTAATAACATTTTCATGTATCCATTAATTATATATTGGATATTTTCACTCAAGTTTTCAGTACCTGAACTAAGTGAGAGTTATTCTTATCTACATTTTTGCTCATGTCATATATAGGCAAATAGAAGGAAAAAAAAAAATTTCAGGCTGTAATTTCCTGATAAGTTGTATTTGTTTCCTAAAAGGTACAGTATTTCTCTGAGATATTTTGGACTTTCATTACCCTCGATAAGAAAATGAAAATAAGTAGGAAACCTTCAAAATACTTATCTAAACAAACTCTACAATCTTAATTTATTTAAATGTTTCTACCAAAAGTGATGTGGGAATGGCAGATAGATTAGGCAAATAATGTCCATTGTGTTCTCAAGCTGCACTGGAAAGTTTCATTAACTGAATAGAAGACTGTGGGAATTTTATACCATAGCTTCTGTATCTCCAAACTTTTT
Source organism: Oriolus oriolus (assembly GCA_013400235.1). Lineage (NCBI taxonomy): Eukaryota > Metazoa > Chordata > Aves > Passeriformes > Corvidae > Oriolus > Oriolus oriolus. The sequence goes on from VXBT01011277.1 coordinate 357,300, forward strand.
TTTTTTTAATCTTAATAAAAAATTATCCTTCTGATGTAGTGGTAAATAGGTTATATTTGTATTCATGCAGTAAATGTTGACAGACAAGATTTCTTGGATTTGCTAGGATTCTAATAAATGTAACCATTTATTTTTTAGTATTATTTCACTTGATAAGAAAGAAAATATTCCAGTGGTGCTGAAAGAAATGACAAGAAAATGGGCTTATCTGATTATTCCATTTTTTTCCTGTCATATGCAAATATACGGCAAAGGTTTGTTAAAAATGCTTGAGAGGAATTGACTGTATTTTGCTGACCTTCCCTAGGCTGTGCAGCCTAGTTTGAATGTTTTCAAAGCTATGATGGTTTACACATTCGTCAGGTATTTCATAGGCTTTTTACATTAAAACTTCTCCAATGGAAGACATTCTTAACTTGTGGAATGGGATTTACTACAGTATATAGTCTGTTGTAATGTGGATATTGCCCTTTAAAACAAGCAAGTGGGGCAGAAGGCTGGCTTAGTTGAAAATTACACTCTTGGAACTCAGGGAGAGAAAGAAATTGTATCATCTATCAAAGCAAGGTCAGTCTTCACAGGAAGATTACAGAGCTGTGGTTTGCATATGCAGGGAGAAGATAAGAAAGGCCAACCCTCAACTAAAGCTGAAAGCAGTGTTGTGTCAAACAAGTCTTTTAAAGTATTTTAACAGTAAGAGGCAGTCCAGGGAAAACATGTAACTGATACTTTTGAGAGTGGTCATCTGATTAATAGGGATAAAGAAAAAGCAGATGCATTCAACATGTTGGGGGTTTCTTCCCTCTGTTTTTAAGCATACTTGTCTGACAAGCTCACACATCTAGTGGAGGATGGGAAGGCTGTGGATGTAGTTTTCCTAGATTTTATTAATATTTTTGATCCTGTCCATCACAGCATCTAAGTGTTATTAGTACTCTGTATCTTACTTTCCTTTTCTTTCTGCATTCAGCAAGAAGACCGCATACCTGCGGCCCCTTTTGGTTTTATTGTTCTTCATCTTGCAGCCTTTGTTACTTAGATGCTTCCTGTGTGCAACTATACACATAGCTCTGTCTCTTTTGTGGTCATGTTTCTCATATATGTAGAATTCTTAATCATTGCACCTGGTTATTCTGTCACAGTGCTAACAAAATACTTACATGACATTGCTGCTTTCACCATTTCAGAATACCTACTGTGGATACTGAAAAGCTGTGGCAGAGGATTTTCCCATCTCTTTGCAACTGGAGAACTTTGTTTTGTGGGAACTTTGCTTTGCTATGCAAGCTATGTAAACAGTAAGATAGGTTTTTGTAAACAATCTCACACCCGTTGCTTTTCACTTATGTTTGGTATTGTAAGAAGATTATAAACATCCATTCTGTCACTGGACTCGCTAGCTGCTGCATCTCTGAATTTCTCCTAAGCCTGCTACAACCTACATTGGAGTGTAAGGCAAAGTAATATTAATTCTATACTACTTAATACACCTTTGATTTCTAAATGTTTCAGATCTTTAAATGCTTCCAGACTCTACTTTGTCTAACCAATACTTTGAGAGGGTGGTTGACACCATGCAACTTGTCTGGCATGGTCATGTTGTGGAGAAAACTTCATGTTGAGGAAAAAGTTTTGAGCACTCTAGAGTCTCTTTCAGAAACAAAAATCCTTATTTTTGTTGTGTGTGCTTCCTAACTTCGTGGTGCTGAATTAATTTGAAGCAGAAACGTTTACCTTCAGGCCCCTTCTATAGTTTGTCTCAAAAGGGCAAAAAACTCTTAGGGTGTTCTTAAATGGAGAATTTTATCTGGAAAAATAGTAGGTGCCAATTCCCGAGTACCTAAAATTATAAAACTGATCTGAGCAGATTTTTACCGTTTTGCCAACCAACATCCATACTGTGATTCAAATGTTCAGCATTTGGCATTACGATGTCTGAGTTGGGTTTCCCTTTTAATGGACAGACAGTAATGGGCATTTCATCTTATTCTAAATAATATGCTCAGAAAAGGGCAGGTACATTGTTCCTCCGAAGTGTCTGTTTCTATAACCCAGAATGGTCAAGGGAGAAGTAGGCATTCACATTAGAGACGTCTTAAATTAGACTTGCCTTAGCGAGCATGGAGACACAAAGCACTGCCAATCCTACCTATTCTACCTCCCTGAGTGAACAATAACCAGGCTGTAAGGGTGTCTTACTGCTGACCTAGCCTTTAAGTGGCCTCTTTTGTCAAGAACCCTCTATTTCCAGGGAACGTATATGAAAGGAAGGGAGAAAGATGAAACCATGCTTCCAATGAGAGATCATTAAATATCAACCTAAGATATTATTGAGGGATTTTACTATTATTACTGTTATATTTGTATTTGTATTGTGTTTGTATTTTGCTAACTTAAACAAAGATAGTGAATTGTAATTGGTTCCAGAACAAGTAGAACTGAAGCTAAGGCATACTAAAATATCTGTGTTGAGTAGCACTTGAATCTCTTCTGAGCCCTGAGCTCTTTTACAAGCCCTGCGCTCTTTTACAAGCCCTGCTTTTGTGTGCTCACAGTCTGAAATAATAGAGAGGTTGTTGTCTCTGTCCAACAGAGTGGAATTTTTTTTAATGTGAAATTGCAGATATATGTTCCATGTCATTAAGAATAGTTTGGAGTGCTTCAGGGTACCTTTAAAAATATATTTGAAGGCCTGCATGGTGTGGTATTGACAGTGTATTTGGTGCAGCCTCCTGGATAAGGATTTTGGCTCTGCTATCTCCTAAACTACGCCTAAATAATGGCTTTTAAGAGTTTTTTGGAACGGACAGAAACAGAGTCAGAGAGCTTGCAATGATGTAACTTAGGTGATGAGCATCCAGTGGAACTTCCCTGGTTTTCTTTTATTTAGTCATGTGGATCCCTTGCAATAAAATCAATTAGCCTCAAACTTTGTTTCCCCCTTTATTGTTTGCATGCTACTTATGACTTTTCCAAGTAATGCACAAAGATCATAATTCTTCACACCTATTTTTGACATTTAACTGAGGTATCTAAATGACCAGTATTGCTGCTGGTGGCTCTGCATACTGTAAGATATATAGAGTTATTCAGCTAATCTTCAGTGTCTGTTCTTCTCCACTGATTCCTGAGACAGCCTACGGCAGCAATTTTTTTAACTCATCTACTTTCAATTTAGGTATGATGCATCTTGGTAGTGCTCAGAGAAAACCTGGTTTACTATCACCATTTTGCTTTGGACATTTTGTATCCCTTTTCTTGTACCCCTTCTCACTCCATTGATTTAAACATCTCCAAATTTTAACTGAAGGAACATATGAATATGTTAGTTCTTGATGATATGTGTGACCTATAATTCAACAGAACATGTATCATGTGCATCTTTCACTACAAATTTTGTAGAATGTTATACAAACTGAACTCAAAGGCTCCCTTGCCATTTTGATATCAAAGATGGAACACAAAGCACCTCTGACTTAGTACTTTACTAAATTATATATTATTTGGAAAGAAAATGTCTTGCAGGGGATGACAGCCTGAAGGACAATGTACACCTCCACAGGAGTATCTAAAGACACAAAATACTCTGGAGAATTCCCTTGGCTGTATCTAATTCTGCCTCTACAAACTTGTAGCAGGGGTCTTTAAAAGTTTATAATTTCAGTTCTTCTTCAAGTACATTGCTGAGAAAATGTGCTAACTTACAGAAAGGATCTTAAGTGATCCCTACAGCTTCTCCAGGCATCTCTCAAGGGTAAATAAGAGGAGGTGAAGCAATTTTATTTCAGATAGTTGATTTTGTTTTCATTCTTTCTAAAAAAAAAAACAACCCAAAAACATAATTTTGGATGTCAGCTTAGTCTCTTGTGGTTCTTTCTGTGCTTACTACCAATGACAGATGATTAAGTTCTTTCCATGCTCCCACCTGCATGAATTAAGTTTTGGAATAGGAGAATGTGAGATACAGTAAGCATAATATGACTATCATTCATTTGAGTCTAAAATAAGAAAACAAACAGACTCTCTAAAATGATCAGCCTTTGCAACTCTCTCTTTTTAAGACAACTCCGTCTCATTAGGTTTCTACACAAGTGCCAAACTAGCAACATTACTGACAGGTATTTTTATCTTTACTTGACGTACATTCTCCAATGATTTTGAAACACTTAATTTAATCAAATACCAATTAAAATCTTGGTCTTTCACATTACTTCTAGTGTGTGCTTTTCATCATTACAAAGGGATTACGGATCCTATAGGTTTAAGTTTTGGGTTGTTTTGTTGTGGGGAGGTTTTTTGCTGGGTTTTTTCATTGGTTTTTCATTTATTTTAACTGGAACGAAAACTCTGTACATTGTTCATTGTATTTCTAGCTGAGTCTCCTTCTGCAGCAAGCCTAAACAAATTTCTGTGAAATACAACAGCTCTGTTTTTGTTGAAATACTAGAGTGCAAGCAGTGAAGTAACTAATCAAATTTTCAAATATGTATGCTGTGTTCAGCTTTAAATGAGTGTTTATACTTTGTGATATTATATTAGACATTTGATTACAGTAATTTATGGATCAAGCTAAACCTAACCATAAAATTTCGCTGATATTCACAGAAAAACATAATCAAACAGAAAAACCTGTTAGTACTCCCTCTAGCTATTGGCTACGTCAGAGTCACATGAAACCATGAATCATGAAATCACAATTAAGAGATGGTAAAATGCTTCAACTATGATTGTTTAGGTTTAGGTAGAATTTTACGTTCTTTCTATCATTAAAATGATTAGTTGGATTTCCAATGTGATTAAGTGTTGTTTTTGTTTTTTTCTGCAACTCTTTCCTCCAAGTTGCATTAATTTCAGAAAAGTACAGATGCATTAATTTCAGAAAAGTAGTCATACACTAAGAGAAGAATTCACTTTGATATTCATTAAATGCAGATCATAGCATTATTCAAGAGCAGTCTTTAAAAATATTGAGAAATACAATGATATTAAGAAGAAAGAGAGAGCAAGAGAGACAGATGAAAATTAAAAACTGTGTTTCTCAAAGAGTACCTAAAGAAGAGTGATCACAGTGAATCAGTCACCCAGGGGAGGGGGGGAGAGGGCTCAGGAGAGGAGAAATTTTCTGAAAAGGTAAATAATTTGATTAAACAATCAATATAATTTGTTACTTTGCAGATATTTTTGAATGTCCAGATATAAATTACATAAGTTTAATAGATTTTCAATCAGTTTCTTTGAAGGTAATTGCCAGGAAAAAAAGAATTTTTTTTCTAATATTGATAGAAATGATAGTAAGTGACAATACAATTTCCATCATACTATACAATTTGTAATGCACATCTTAGTCCTTAGCTACTCATCAACTAAAAAGATTAATTTAAAGTGTGGAAAAATTATATATTAAAAAGTCAAAAATGAAGAAATTGCTTGAAATGGTGCCTTATGAAGAAAATATTACTTTTAACAAAATAATGATATTTTGGTTCATTGAAGGGAATGTGTTAAAACATATAGCATGTGGATAGAGTATCTGACTGGTAGGGATGTTGGGGCAAAGTTTTATGGAATCGGGGTCATACAACTAACACATCATCATTGTCTAATGTAAGCACTGAATTTTCTAGGAAATACCTGAGATAAAGTTGTTTCCTATGGGTTGATCTCCCAGGTAGCTGCTTTGTTTAAATGATATGATAAATTGTCAAAATAAATACTTAAATAAAGATAAGAGTTAAGTGGCAACAATATAGAAATAAGTATTTCTTGACTTTTGTAACTAATTTACAAATAAGAACTTTGAGTTCATAGGTATTGTTAGAATTGACAGAGTTTGGGTTAGTTACAAAAGCGCATGACTCTTTGCTCTTGCTTTTTTTCAGTAGACAAGTTAAGCAAAACACCAGAAAGGAACTTCTTATAAATATTTGAGGTGAAATACGGTCCTATGTATGTGTACTTGTGTTTGTTCTACTTGAACATCTAAATGTCCCTAGAAGGAAAGCACAAAAAGGTTTTAAACCTGCCCAGCAGGTCATGTTTGATTTGAATCTATGTATAAATGAGTCATTGAAGATTCTATTTCTATGCTCTAATTAGCTGCATATAGTAAAAATAATAAGGAATTCACAATTTAATTTATTAATTATAAAATTTCAAAGCTGCAGTTGGCAATACCTGTGAACTCTGGAACATTTTAGAAGCTAGGTACATGGAATAGACAGAAGGTTGTTTTATTCTAAGCGACAGTAGAAATTTAGATGAGGCATCAAGTTATCATCCTAAAGAACAGTGGTACTTTGGTCATAACTGCTTTTAAAAACAGCTCTAGAAAGTATCCTTTATTTAATAGCTCTGCACTATTCATCTTCCCTGCAGTGACTGAGTGATGACCCTTGCAACTGTAGTAATTAAATTTTTGAGCTGCAAAAAGGGCCTCTGACAGTCTCAAAGGGAGAATTACAAATTAGAACTCTGACAGACTAACCCTCTGGAAAAAAAAGTCTTTTTCCCCTAGGCATTTTAACTCCAATTCAATCTTGACAGATAGAGTCAGGTGTGGTGAAAAAAACCCTCCAAACAAGTGCAACATACTAGATCATGGATTTTAGGCTGATAATATATCTGCATTTTCTATCACTAGTCATCCGAGGTGTAATACAGATGAAATCACATCTGTACCTCAATTGGTTTTGAACTGTCTGGTTTTGGGTAGCAGGGGGTCCACAAGGATGGCTCCTGTGAGGAAGCTGCTGGAAGCTTCCACCATGTCCAGCAGAGCCAGTGGCTGATGGCTCTGAAAGATGGACATGCTGCTGGCCAGAGCTGGGCCAATGAGAGAGGCTGGCAACTCCTCTGTGATGGCATATTTAAGAAGAAAATCAAAACAAATTCACACAGTATTCTTGTAGTCAGAGAAGAGGAG
>VXBT01011278.1:0-17828 GCA_013400235.1 Oriolus oriolus
CCCGGCCCCGGGGACCCCGAGGAGCTGGCGCGGAGGCTGCGGGCCCCGCGCTGGCTGGAGCCCGGGCAGGAGCAGCGGCTGTTCCAGCGGCTGGAGGAGGGGGTCCTGGCCAACACGCGGCTGCTGGAGCAGCTGGGGGGCACGGAGAGGCCCCCCCCCGCGCCCCCCGCCACCGCTGACTCGGCCTATTGCTCCTCGTCATCCTCGTCTTCCTCGCTGAACGTGTTCGCCAAGCACGGGCTGCCCGCCGAGGACGGGCGGCGGGGCGGGAGCAGCGACGGGAACGGCACCGGCAACGGCACCGGCAGCAACAACGGCGGCTGCCCCCCGCTGCCGGGCAACCCCACCCTGGCAGACGCCAGGCGCCGCTCCACCTTCTCCAGCTCCTCCGACGAGAGCTGCTGCTTCCCGGCCTCCTGGGACAACCGGGAGACCGCGGGGAACCCCGGCTCCGACACCGACTGGGCGGCCGGGGAGGACGAGCTGATGGAGATGGAGGAGAGCCCCGGGCCGGGGGTCCCCGCGCCCCCGCCGCGGCCCTGGGCCAAGCCCCGGCTGGACACGCAGCCCCACAAGACGCCGTCCCGGATTCCCACCCCGCGGGGCTACGGGGCAGGCGCCCACCGGGCCCCGAACGGCGGCCCCAAGGCCTGGGGGGCTCTGCAGAGCATCCCCTCCTCGCTCCTGGAGCCCCCCTGGGCCCCGCGGGAGCGCGAGGGGCTGGAGGAGAACGCGTGGCCCTGAGGGGTCGATGGCCGTGACAGCTCCCGGTGGCCCCTGGGGACATCCCCGAGCCGCTGCGGGAGGGCAGAAGTGGCACCTGTGTGGAGACGCCCGGCCAGGCGATGGACACGGAGCTGGGGTGGCCGGGACCCGTTCCCTTGGCGACTGTTGGCACTGGGGTGGACCCTGCGAGGAGCCCCCAGCCCCAGCCAGGCCCGAAGGGCGCCGGGGGTGTCCCCATGCCGTGGGGAGCAGCTCCGGGGGAGGGGGGGGGGCCGTGGTGTGGGCAGGGCAGAGCTGGCACCTGGGAACGGGGCTGGAGAGCACCCAGTGCTCTTCTCGTCTTGGGCTCTTCATCTCTCCTCGTTCTTCTCCGCTCGTTTTCCTCGTCTTGACCTCCTCCTCCTCTTTGTGCTATTCTCGTCAGCCTCCTCCTCCTCTCATCTTGTATCTCTCTCTCTCTTCTTTTGGGCTGCGTCGTGCTTCTCGGCTCTCCTCTCCTCCTCTTGGCCTTCACGTCCTTTTCTTCTCATCATCTTCTCTTCTTGACCTTCCCCTCTTCTCTTCTCGGCCTCTTGTCACCACCTCCAGCCACTTTCTCATGTCCTCTCCTCCCTGGACCCCTGAGATGACGTGGGGACGTGCAGTTTGTCACCACGACCCCTATTTCAGGGCGGGACGGGGTCACTGTTCCCTCTGCAGCCCCCAGCCGGCCCCAGCACTGCCCACAGCTCGTGTTGATGTCCCCGGGGTGGGCCAGGGCTGTGCCCCCACCCCCGCATGTCCTCCCCAGCCAGTAAAGACCAGCAGAGCTGAGCCCCCCATGTGTGGTCATCTGTCCAGGGGGATTCAGACCCCCCCAGGCTCCAGGGGAGGAGGGCTCTGGGGGTCCCAGGAGGGGTGGGAGCAGTGAAGAGCTGGGGTGAGGCAGAGTCCCAATGTCCTGCACCCTGTTACAGCCACTGGGACCCCTCCAGGGGGGACCCTGGAGCCCAAAGTGCCCCATGGCCAGGGACCTTCACCTCGGGGCTGCTGGCCCAGGGTGGGGACACGGCCACGCTCCCAGGGCTGGGCAGGCTGTGGGGCACCAGCAGGGTCCAGACCTGCTCGTGGTGACCACCCTGGTGTGACTTTGGGGGCTCCAGTGATTTATGGGGTGTCCCAGAGCAGCTCCAGTACTCCATGGGATGTCCCACAGCAGCACCAGTGATTTAGGGTGTCCCGGAGCAGCTCCAGTGCCCTATGGGCTGTCCCAGAGCAGTGCCAGTGTCCCAGGGGGTGGTTGGAGCAGGACCAGTGCTCCATGAGATGTTCCAGAGCAGGACCAGTGATTTGTGGGGTGTCCCAGAGCAGCTCCAGTGCCCTATGGAGCGTCCCAAAGCAGCACCAGTGCTCCCTGGGATGTTCCAGAGCAGCTCCAGTGCCCTATGGGGTGTCCCAGAGCAGGACCAGTGATTTGTGGGGTATCCCAGAGCAGCTCCAGTGCTCAGTCATGGTGCCAGTGCCCAGCAGGATGCCTGGCAGGGGTGCCAGTTCTTGCTGGCATGTCCCAGAGCAGGACTTCCATGGCGCTGCCCATCCTTGCCAGGGATTGTCACCCACCCCACGGGGACCAGCAGCACCTCCTGGGGACCCCACGCTTGTGCCCAACCCCAGGAGGGGCTCAGGGCACCCACACTGGGCACCATGTGGGGGTGCAGGGCCACTTTAGGCCTTGGTGGATCCAGAGGCTCCAGGAGCAGAGCCAAGAGCTGTCCAGGCCCATCCTGTCCCCAAGAGGTGACCAGCCCTGTGTCCCTGGGCCACCAGCCCGGCCCTGCCCCTTTGCTGTGCCAGAGGCCACTGGCCCCAGTGAGGGCTGCAGGAAGCTCCCAGGATCCTGCTTCCCTCGGGATCACGGGGCCACAGCCACCCCGGAGCGTCCCTGCGGTGCCACCTCTGCCCGACATTCCCTTCAAACCAGTGAACGTTACAATATATTTATCTTTCATATATTAGAGATTTCCTGCTTCGAGGGACAGGGGGGGACCCATGGCTTGATTTGGAGGGTGGGGAAGGAGCAGTGGGACCCCCAGGGGAGCACCCAGGGGTGCTGGGGGGGGAGCAGAGGGAGCTGTAGGGCTGGGCAGGGGGAGAGGGGACGCTCAGAGCCCTCCCGGCCCCGTGACAGGGGCTGGAGGGGGCTGGAAAAGCCCTTTTTAAGGGCTGTGAAGTACAGCCTCGAATTCGGGATCCCCAAGCCCTTCTGGGAGCTTTGGGAAGGGCTCCCATGGGAAGGAGACCCTCTGTGAAGGGCTCTGCTGAACCAGCGGACGAAATCACGGAGAGGCAGAGAGAGAGAGAGAGGGGGAAGAAGCCAAAGCTGTTTCCCACCTGCTCCAGCCCCAAATCCCAGGGCTCCGGGGAAGGGGGGGATCCCACGGCACTTTGGGCCCCCCAGCCAAGCCAGGAGCGAGTCCCCAGGGTTTGGAATGCTGAACCCACCACCAGACACCGCTCCAGGAGAGCCAGGAGCTGNAGCCAAAGCTGTTTCCCACCTGCTCCAGCCCCAAATCCCAGGGCTCCGGGGAAGGGGGGGATCCCACGGCACTTTGGGCCCCCCAGCCAAGCCAGGAGCGAGTCCCCAGGGTTTGGAATGCTGAACCCACCACCAGACACCGCTCCAGGAGAGCCAGGAGCTGGGGTTTTTGGGAGAGCAGCCCCGAGCCGGAGGGTGACACCGGGACGTGGAGGGAGCAACACCAGCGAGGAGGACACGGCATCACTCACACACGGATTGCTACAGGGATGCAGGGAGTGGGGACAGCCCCCCCGCCCCCCTCCGCTNGCAGCAGCACCTCAGTTCTTCAGGATGGTCTCGTAGGCTTGGTAGACGTACTGGGACACCTCTGGTGCTCGGCATTTCAGGGATAACTGCGGGCAGAGAGGGAAGAGCAGGGTCAGGGAATGCCAGCCCCGCGCTGGAGAGGCACCAGCCCCAAAGCAGAGCCCTGCATGCTGCAGCTCCCCTCCCACGGGGCAGTCCAGCTCCTGATTTCAGCTGGAAAAAGGTCACCAAACCCCTGCAAGGCCTCGCAGGGCAGAGCCATCCACATGCAGCGCAGGCAGGGAACAGGCAGGGAACACTCCAGCTTTTGGGATTGGATCCAATGCCTGGCGCTCCAGGGCGAAGGGTTCCCCAAAAACATCCTCCTCTCCCAAGAGGAACGAGCCCCTTCAGGTGTTTGCTTAAACATGAAATGATTCCAAAATCAATTAGCTCCTCAAGCAGGGAAAGCTCATGGAGAACCCTCTGGGATAAGGATTTGCAGCTATCCTCATCCCCAGTGAAACCAGGAGGGCGCTGGGGACATCCCAACCCTCGGAAACGTCCCCTCCTCGTGCAAGCCCTGCTGGGAAGGAGAGGAAGGAAGCACCAGGAGAGACTGGCAGGGCAGGGAAAAACATCAGGGGAGGCAGGAACATCCAGGCAGCAGCCAGGGAGAGCCCAAAGCCGGGGAAAAACCAGTGTCTAACCTCCAGATCCTGCAAGGGCGGGCAGGCCGGCGAGGGCAGGCGGGCAGCGGGGACGGAGACACGGAGAGAGGAGTCAGGGTGGCACAGCTCGTCCCACCCCCCACAGAACAGGCTGCCAGGGAGGTGGGGAGGGGACAGGGACAGCAGGACATCGGGATGGCTTCATGGGTGAGGTGTGCATAGATCCCCGCTCAGGGAATGCTCCGAGGACAGGGTTTCATGGAGCTGGGTGGGTTGGGACCCCTATCTGTGTCCTTCAGCTGCTCCCACAGGGGCAGTGCCACCCTTCCCACGGGAGAGGGGCAGCGGGGCTGGCACCAGCACCACCAGCAGCTGGGGGGTGTCACCACCAGGGATGTGGCCCCGAGCTGGGAGCGGGGAAGGCAGGGAGCTGCCCCAGGATGTACCGTGAAGCTGGGATTGCTGGGCTGGATCCGCAGCTCTGCCAGCACCCAGATGCCGTTGGTGAGCTTCAGGGACTGGTAGAGCATGTCCTGGCCCTCCACGTTCCTCTTGGCGATGGTGAAGATGTTGCTGCCTTGGAGTTTGCTGCTCACGGCATCTGGGATGGGAGAGAGAGGCTGAGGGGGCTGGGCTGATCCCCCCACTCCCCTCGGAGCCGCTCCCGACCCATCTCCTCCCCTCCTTGTCATGGAAGAGGTTTGGGTTGGGTATTAGGGGAAACTCCTCCATGGAAAGGGTGGTCAGGGTGGCACAGCTGCCCAGGGCAGGGGTGGGTCCCCATCCCTGGGGGGGTTTAACAGCCCTTTGGGTGTGGCACTTGGGGACAGGGGGCAGTGGTGGCCGGGGCAGTGCTGGGAGTGGTTGGACTCGATGATCCTGGAGGTCTTTTTCCAAACAATTCCATGGTTTTATGATCCCAGGGTGGGCACAGCAGCCGCCCCCAAGGCAGGGCCATCCCCACCAGGCAGAGTGACTCGGGATCACAGACTCATGGAATGGCTTGGGCTGGAAGAGACCTTAAAGCCCATCTCAGCCCAACCTGACAAGGTCCTACAGGGAGCCAAGGGCAAGCAAAGCATCTGCTCCTTCCTGGAGGCCCAGGGTGGGCCCAGGGGGAGGAGCTCTCAGCTGCCCACAGCCTGGGAGAACTGGGATCAACTGGTCACCAGCAGCCAGCCCTGAGCTGAGCCAGCTCCTCCCCAGGGGGTGAGACCCACCTGCATTGAGGGAACACTCTTTGATCTGGAACTGAGTCTCGTTCTCGTTGGGAATGTCCTTCCAAGTGGCCAGGAACATCTGCCTCTCTGCAGGGAGCGAGGACACCGGCACTGAGGGAGCTGCCAGAGCGGCTGCCCCCACGGTGACACGACACAGGCGATGTGGCAGCCAAGGGATGTCACCCCCCACCCCCTCCAGCAGCTCCCCAAGGCCAGGCTCAGGGCAGCCACCTGCTTTTGAGGGCTCAACCAATGGGATCAGGAGGGTCCCAGGGGGTGGGATGGCACCTGGGGATGGGTGACAGAGCCACCCACACCCCCAACTCACCCATCTTGCCGTCCTCCACGAACAGGATGTGCAGGGGGTACAGGGTGCTGAAGTAGAAGACGTCGATGTTGTTCTTCACCGCCACCTGGGACGGAAGGACACGGGGACTTCAACACCTCTGACCCACTGCAGGTTCCCAAAGTGTCCTGTCCCATCCCATCCCATCCCATCCCATCCCGTCCCGTCCCGTCCCGTCCCGTCCCGTCCCGTCCCGTCCCATCCCGTCCCATCCCGTCCCACCGGAGCCACGTGTCACTCTGGTTCCTGCTGTCACACCTCCCTCTGGATTCCTCCAAGGGACCCAGCCCCACCCCCAGCCCCCCAGGAGGGGTCACCTCCACGTTGCCCACCTGGAGGTTGTTGAGAGGGTCCATCTTCATGACGGAGCCCACGGTGTTCAGGGGCAGGGAGATCTCCACGGACTGGTTGGGGGCCAGCGGCGCGTGCACCTGCAGAGGAGCTGCCGGGGCCAGGCCGAAGCTGGGGGGACACCAGGGAGGGCAGGGGGTCGGGGTGGGGACAGCAGGTGATGGCACAAGGCGCTGTCCATCCAGCCCTGGCATCCCAGGAACACCCAGCTGCCCCTACGGGGCTGGTTCCTGCCCTGCCCACCCTGGGGCAGCCCCAAAATCCCCCTCCCTGCCTCCTACACCCATTTGCAGCATTCCTGCAGCACTCCCTCAGGGCTTTTGAGGGAAAAGGAAGCATCAGTCCACTAGGACAAACACCAGGACTATGGCTGGAGCCCTGAGGAACGGCCCCTTCAGCCAACTTCTTAGAGGCTTTGGTTTGATGCTCATCACCACCACAGCCATCAGAGAGAGAAGGGTCATCACCAGAGGCTGTTCCCAGCCCTTGCAGCTCCTTCCACGCCCTTTTCCCACACAAACCCGCTCCGGGCAGCGCCTCCAGGGGTCCCGGGAGGCCCCAGGCCAGGGGGGACTCACCTGTTGCGGTTGAACTGGATGGCGAAGTCGGACATGACCTGCAGGGCTTTGTTGGTCAGCACGAGGTCCATGGAGATGGAGCCCACCTGGCGGCTGAAGGTGCCAGAGATCTCCAGCCCCTTGGCCTTCATGGCAGGGAGCCACACCTGGGCGAGGGGGACAAGGAACCCTCAGGGTGTCGCCCGAAACTGGGGCCCCCCCACCTCCTGCCGGGGAGGCTGTGCCGCGGGGAGCGGGCACGGGGGGCCGTGCCCCCCCCTTAACCCCGAGCTTGGCTGCCCCACTCACTGTTTTGGGGGCCACGTAGGATCCTGAGAGGGTCCCCACGCCACCGGTGAGGTCGAAGAGGTCGCCCAGGCCGCTGCCAAGGGGTGCCCCCACGTTTGTGGGCGCCGCTGTGCTGGGTGCTGGCGTGAAGCTGCCGCCGCCACCGCCGCCCATCTGTGGGGACAAGGCGGGGGTTATGGGGGCCACCACGGGGAGGGGGACAGGAGGAGGAAGAGGAGGGTGAGGAGGAGGATGCAGAGAATGAGAGGGTTTGGGTGTGAGGGCGCACTCACGGCAGGGCTGCCTCCCACATCGCTGCGCAGCTGCAAGAGAAGAAAGGGCCATCAGCGGGGGCAGGGCTGAGGGCACGGGGGGTCCCCAAAATGTCCCCTCCGGACACTCCCCGAAAGCAGCGAGGGCCAGACCAGGAGCTGCGAGGGGCCAGGGCTGTCCCCAGCGGGAAGTGAGGGGTCACTGGGGCCTGGGGGGCAGCCAGGGGTGGGCACGGGGCTGCAGGGCTGGGCAGAGGGTGATCCATACCCCTTCCGACTCGTCCCCCATCTCCAAGCAGAAGCAGGCAAGGTGGAGAGAAGAGCCAGCCACATGCAGAGAGAAGCCAGGAGAGAGGAGACAAAAAGAGAGAGAAGAGAAGGGGAGGAGGGGACAGAGGTTAGTCCTGACACATCCGTCTGTCTGTCCTGGAGCCAGGGGACAGAGCCACACCCCATCCCCAGCCCATCAGCAATCCCTGGGAGCTGCACAAGGAGCCAGGGCAGCACTTGCAGGGTTACACAGCAGCAAAGGCAGCGATGCTGCCTCCCCTTGGGATAAATCCGCTGGGTTTTGTGAGTCACAGAGAAAACTCCAAACTCCATCCCTTCAGGGAGCCTGGCCCATCTCCAGCACCCACAGGGCAGGTGCTCCCACGCAGGGAGAGGTTTCCACCCCACCTCACCCCGAGGCCAAACCACTGCCTGGGCTGCGTTCCCAGGAGGACACGCCGTCACCTCCGGGTGTCCTGGTGCAGGGGACACCCCACAAAGCACCCCGCAGGCTGGGAGTGGGCTCTGCAGCAGTTTGGGGGTCAGAAAGGGGCCCCCAAGAGCAGCCACTCCTGCAGCACAGCACATGGAGTGGGAACACCCACGCCAGCCGAGGGAAAAGGCACCGGGAAGTGGCGGCTGGAACCCCTCCAGCTGCTGGATACCGGCAGGATAACCGAGGGTGCAGTGCCCCTCTGTCCTCACCCACTGCAGGAGGAAAGGACCAGCCCAGATGTCCCCAGGCTGACAAGTCTGTCAAGTCTGTCCTGTCCCAGACACTGAGCCCAGCACGATGCCAGCGGGACAGCCTGGCATCAGGGCGGAAGCGCGGGAGCTGGCACGTACCAGGCTGTCCAAGCCGCCCCCGAGGAGGTCCACGGCGCCCATCTGCACTGAGGAGGTGGCCATGGGTGGCCCGCTCACCGGGGGGCCCAGGTCCAGGTTGAGCAGGTCCCCCAGCAGGTCCCCCTGGGTGGGGATCACCGAGGGCTGATCGGCCGCCGGCCCCCCCGCCGGGGCCGCGTCCGGGCTCTCGGCGCTCTGGCTCCTGCAGGGAAAGGCGGGAGAGGGTGAGGAGCTCCAGCTGGGACAGGAGGTCCCACTGCGGACAGGGGTTGGCCCAGTTGGACCCCCCACGCCATCCTGGCTCCCAACACACTCTCATGGAGATCTCCTTCCACTGGGATCACTCTTCCAGCTTTTTCAGGACACTGTTGAACCCACACAGCCCTGCTGTGCTCCTACATCCCCCTTGAGGATGGGGGCTCAGCTCCGAGCCACAGCGGCCCCACAACCGCTCAGCTCCACATCCAACCCCTCCATCCACAGTCCCAGCCAAGTCCCAGCACGGGCTGGGCACGCAGGAACACTCACGAGCCCGTCCGTGGGGGCAAACTCTTGTGCACGACGCCCCTGCTGCCCTCCACGAAGGCGCTGGGCGGTTTGTGGTACACCGAGGCCAGCGTCCCAATGTAGCAGATGAGCTCGTCCAGCAGCGTGGGCTCGATCAGATCCGTCTCCTCCGAGATCAGCGGCTTCTCCGCCAGCACCACCTCCTTGGCGGCCACGGGGTCCGTGGAGAGCAGGCGCCAGTAGATGTACCCGCGGTCCCGCAGGTCGGGGTTGTCCGAGTCCTTTGGGAAGCCATTGGGAAGCTGCAGCTACTACAGAGCTACTCGGAGCAGCTGCAGCTACTACGGAGCTACTCAGAGCAGCTGCAGCTACTATGGAGCTACTCAGAGCAGCTGCAGCTACTACGGAGCTCCTCGGAGCTGCTTTTCCCTGCTAAGCCTTGCTGGGAGGGATCACAGGGATCAAAGTTAAAGAGGCCCCCAGGTGCCTCCAGAGCCATGGGAGTGTCCACACTCTCCAGGCTTTCAGTTGTCGGCATTCCCACAGGGACAGGGGACAAGAGGTGGAGTAACAGGACAGAGGGAATGGCTTCCCCCTGCCACAGGGCAGGGATGGATGGGATATTGGGAAGGAATTGCTCCCTGGGAGGGTGGGCAGGCCCTGGCACAGGGTGCCCAGAGAAGCTGTGGCTGCCCCTGGATCCCTGGCAGTGCCCAAGGCCAGGCTGGACGGGGCTGGGAGCAGCCTGGGACAGTGGGAGGTGTCCCTGCAGGCTGGAACACGAGGATCCTTAAGGTCCCTCCCAACTTAAACCATTCTGAATTAAGCCCCAGTTCCCTGCCTGCAGCCACATGACCAGGCCATTCCCGCTGCCCTGGGGCACGGGGAGCCCTGAGAAGCTCTCCAAGGTGTTACCCACCTGCGTGGCCAAGCTCAGCACCTGCTGCACCAACTCCTGCGTCTCCGTGGGCTTCTTCAGGAACAGCTTCACGATGGCCGTCAGCAGCTGCAGCTGCACCTGCGGGGGACAGACAGGGTGAGGGACAGACAGACAGACAGGTCACACTGGGTTTGTGCAGGAGCACATGGATTTGTCCCAGGACCTCACCCCAACCTGCCTTTCAAGGGACCCAAGGCACGGTGATCACGGCAGTGACACGGCTCAGGGCACCTCAGCCGGCCCCGTCCCAGCCCATTCCCACAGCCTCAGTGACACAGGCTGACCCCAGCATCATGGGGCAGGATCTTGGGAGCAGGTTACACGGCCCCACAGGGCACAGGCCAGAGCACCCTTCGAGTTCCACATGGCTCAGCAGCAGGAATTCATTCCCCTGTGACAGTCCCTCCCGGCCTCTCGGGGAGCCAGGATCGCTGGCTCAGCTGCTTTGCACTTGCAGACCTTGCCCTGGTCACTGTCACACTTTTCCAGAGATGGAAACCCTCCAAAATTCCACAGGCAACCCCTGAGTGGCCTCAGTCGCCCCGGGAGACAGGGCAAGCACGGCTCCCTCTGCCCCTTTTCCAGCTCCACAGGGATCCTGCGCTGGCACTGTGGGATAACCGGGTGACCGCTCGGTGCCTCCCAACCTTGGGATAGGGAAGGCAAGAGGTGGGATGAGATGGGCTTTGAGGTCCCTTCCAGCCTGAGCTATTCTGTGGTTCTGTGAGCTGCCACCACGGCACTGTCCCAAGCGCCTTCCCTATCCCAAGGTTGGGAGGCACCGAGCGGTCACCCGGTTATCCCACAGTGCCAGCACGGGATCCCCGTGGAGCTGGAAAAGGAGCAGAGGGGGCCACTGAGGCCACTCAGGGGTTGCCTGTGGAATTTTGGAGGGTTTCCACCTCTGGAAACCTTCCACTATCCCAGGTTGCACCAAGCCCAGACCACATTCCTGGGCCGCATCCTACACCCAACCCTGCTCCGAGCACCCGCATGAGCAACACCTCGGGAAGGCATCAGCTCCCTCCCAGACCAAACTGAGCTCCACTCAGCAGGAGCTCCGTGACGGTGCCACCTTGAGCCACACGTCCCCCTGGCACACCTGGGTGCTCTCATCATGGAAGCCCTCCAGGAAGCTCTCCAGCAGCTCGTCGGCGTTGTCGATGCGCTCGGCGTATTCCCCCACGATCCAGATCATGGCAGCCCTGGCCTCGGGCTCGTCCAGGGAATCCAGGTTCTCGCAGAGCGTGGCGATCACGCTCTCGTACCTTCCCGACGAGGGGACAAAAAGCAGGACAAAGCTCACCAAGAGCAGGACACCCAAACCCCGATCCACCCGAACCCCAAACCACGTCCCATCGCCCACGGCAGAACTGTGGCCGAGGGCACCCTGCCTGGGGCTGGCCCCTCGCCCCGTGGGCAGTGCCCACACTGATCCCAGAGCGCATTCCCTGCTCCTGAATCCGCCCTGCTGGTTTGATCCGCTCCTCTGCGGAGCTGCCGGCTATTCCTGCAGAGCTCTGCTCGTTCCCAGCTCAGTTCATTAGTATTTATTACCACTATTAGTCCCCCACTTCCTGATTACAGAGCTGCCTATTCATCCTGGCTCAGCTGGAACATTCCCTCTCCTCTCCTCCTGCTGCCCTTGTTCCAGCACCAGGAGCTGGATGGAGAGCCAGGGACAGTTTCTGCTGACGCAAGGGACCCGCACAGCCCTGGCAGCTCCTCTCCATCCGAGCGCCAGGAGCTGGGACTGCCCCCACGGGGCCACCCTGGGGCTGGGGACAGCTTCACTCCAGAGCTGAACTCAGGGGCGGCACTGACCCCTCAGAGCGGCAAAAACCCAAAGCCACCTGCGCTGGGGGGAGGCTCCATCCCACCAGGAGTTTGTGTCCCCCCAAGCACAGAGAGGCGGGAAGAGCTCGTGTAGGACTGGGAGCATCCCGGAGAAGCCGCATCCCGGAGAAGCCGCACGCACTTGTTGGGGTACTTGCGGAAGATGTCCCTGATGACCACGATGGCCTCCTGCACCACGTAGTTGACCTTGGTCTGGATGAGGTCCAGCAGGGTGCTGACACAGCGCTCGGCCGATTGCTGCCGGACGGACTCGGTCACACAGGGACAGCGACCCCCCTCACATCCCATTCCATCCCATTCCATCCCATCCCATTCCATCCCATCCCATCCCATCNTCCCATCCCATCCCATCCACTCCCATCCACTCCCATCCACTCCCACTCCCCTTTATCTCCCCCGAACCCAACCCACAGCGGAACGGGGCACACGTGAGTGTGGTCTCCCCTTTGCACCCAGGCAGGGCTCCTCCTCATCCTCTCTGCACATTCCCACAGGCTCCTCTCTCCCCATGGGAAAACATCCCAGCCACGCAGAGCCTCCTTTCCAGGGAGGTTTTTAATAATCCCCTTTGGAAAATTATCCCCTCAGGGGAGGAAAGCCTCCAAGCAGCCCCTCAGGAAGGGATGGATTCCCTCCCAGCCCCTCGGGAAGAGATTGGCTCCTTGCTAGCCTCTTGCAAAGAGATTGGGACCTTCCCAGCCCCTCAGGAAGGGATCAGCTCCCTCCCAGCACTCTGGGAAGGGATCAGCTCCCTCCCAGCACTCTGGGAAGGGATCAGCTCCCTCCCAGCCCCTCAGGAAGGGATCAGCTCCCTCTCAACACCCTGGGAAGGGATCAGCTCCCTCCCAGCTCCTTGGGAAGGGATCAGCTCCCTCAAAGCCTCCTGGGGAAGGGATCAGCTCCCTGCCAGTCCCACTCTGGTCCCCACCAAGCCACTGGTGTCACCCACTGCATCCAGAACTGCTGGCTGTGTTTTAGGCAGGGATCCCAAAGCAGCTCCTGAAAGGATCAGGGGATGGAACACCCTCCCGACACCCCACAGGATCCCTGTGGAACAACCATGGCTCATCCCCAGGCCTGGGAAGGCTCCGGCTTGCAGATTCCCAGGGGATGAGATGCCCACCACGTGCTGGAAAGTGCCGCCCTGCCCAACCCCGAGTGCCACCAGGCCCCGCCGTGTGCCAGCCCTCACCTCCACCTTGATGGCGCAGCGGCCGATGGCTCTCACCGCCTTCCTGACAAAATCCACGTCCACCTCCGTGGCGTATTCCTTCAGCTCCGCCAGCACCTGAGGGAGGGCACAGCGCACTGAGAGCCTGGCAGCGAGGAAATGCCGCCAGGAGAGCGGGGCACCGACCCAGCACGAGCGGGGCCGGGTGGGACGGCCACTGCCAGCCGCGTCCCGTGGCGCTGGGGCTGGGACTCGGACAGCCCCGGCCGCCCCCCGGCCAGCTGCTGACCTGAGCTATGTTGGCCTGGGAGGCCAGGCGGATCATGATGTCCAGTTTCTCCAGTTTGACGTAGATGGGGTCGTTGTACTTGACGAAGAACACCTTCATCTCGTGCTTCAGGATCTCGGGCCTGGGGGACAGCGAGAGGCGGCGTTAGGGGGGACGCGCGCTCCCTTCCGCCACAACCCCAAGGTTTTGGGGGTCTACTCAATGCCAAGGGATCCAAGGCAGCGTGATTATCCCCCGGGATTGTGTCCCTTGGCTCCCCTTTGCTGGCACGCAGGGGACAGAGCACAACCTTGTCACGAGCACGGGCCAGACGCGAGGCAACAGGGGACGTTTGTCCTGCCAAGGCCGGAAGGGACATTTTAGTGGGAGCAGGGACACACATCCAGACCCCAGGGCTAGGCTGGACCTTTCTCAGCAGCTCACCCTCTCTCTAAGCTGGGAAAGAGCTAGGCCAGGCCCAGCTCCAAGCTGCCTTCCACGTTCCCACTCGCAGGGACACTAATTGCTTTCCACTTCTCCCAGAAATTGCTGCTATTTTTAAGGGATGACCACGGCGCCGGCTGGGAGGAGGACGAATCATCTGACTGGGCTGGGGCTCTCCAGCTGCCACTCCTGCTCCAGGCACACGTGTGGGGCCTTGGCCACCTACTGCCCACCGGGATTTTAGATCAGCAAAGGGACAAAAGGACTCTGAGCACTTGTTCAAAGAGGACAACTGTGGAGAAAGCGGCTGGCAGCACAAACATCCCTCCCGAGCCATGGAGTGACCACTCCAAAGTCTCACAGGGTTTGGCTTTGCCATCCTTTGCTGCCCCAAATAAAGAATAAATTAAATTAAAGGGAACATTAAAGCAGAGATCCCAGCTTAGCTCCCTGCTCACTCCCTCACCTGCCTGACTCAAGGCCAAGCTTGGATGTGACTTGGAGCAACCTGGTCTAGTGGGAGCTGTCCCGTGGCTGGGAGTGGGATGAGACGAGCTTTAAGATCCCTCCCAACCAAACCACTCCATGATTCCACGGCTCTCCTTGGATTTTAAACACCAGAGAAGAAAACACCCCAGAGGATGGGCTGTGACACCGCTGCGGTCGGAGGGACCAAAGCGCCCGTGGCGAGGCGGGCACACGCGGACACCCACCTTTTCTGCACGATGAGGTTGATGTTGCGGAGGGCCACGTACTGCAGCTCGGGCTCTGCGGACAGCAGAGTGACCAGTGGCGGGGCCAGCTTCTTCAGGAGAGTGCCATAATAATCCAGGTCCTTGGACAGCATCTCCATGAACTTCATCAGCACCTTGACGGCCGACAGCACCACGGCGGAGTTGGCGTGGGACAGCCGCGGCGTCACCCGCTCGCAGATGCTGCCGGGGCGAGAGGAGGGAAAGGAAATGATCCCAGCTCTTCCTCCTGCTGAAAAACTCCTGCCAGCATGGAGGAAGGACTCGCAGGAAAGCTGAGCGGCACTTGGGACCTTCCCAAAGACGCTGAACTGGCTCTTGAATATCCCAGTGAAGGTTACTCCCCAGGCCCTGAAGACCCCTCTGGCGGTGACCTCGTTTCGGGCCTGTTGTCCCCTGCAGCCACATTTTAAGCAGCTCAAGGAGCACAATCCCAGTGCCAGGACTCGCTACGGGACCAGGGCAGGCTCCAGATGGCCGTGCCCAAGGCACAGCTCCAGCAGATGCCCGCTGTCCCACCTCCTGCAGCAGGGTCAGGAGGATGAAGACGCTCCTCAGGGGAGAAGGGGCAGTGCCAGGCCCTGCCTGTCCCCTCACCTCTGTGCTTCCCGGTCATCCTTGGGCATGTAGTTCGCCAGGCAGTCCAGGATGAAGATCTGGCCCCACTCGGTGCACTCGTTGAGGGCCGTGAGCAGCTTGTTGATGGACTGGGGGTTGAGGTCCAGCAGGTTGCTGCTGGGGTGAGACTCCGCTATTTCCGACAGCGCCGCCACCGCGTTGGCCACCACCTGCCGGGGGGGACGGGACACGGATTGGTGACACCAAACAACGTGGCGTGAGGGGACGCGCGGCCTCCTCGCTACCAACCCCACCCACATCTGGCCTCCAGCTGCTCCCTCCCCGCAGCGGAACCGAGGGAGGTGGATGAGCCATCCCCGCCGGCGCGCTCCCGCCGCCCATGCCGCATCTCCGGCGGCTCCCACGCGCTCCCCGTGGCAGTCAGCCTCGGCTCCGTGCCCAGCTCCCCTTCCCCAGGCAGCTCTGAGGAGCCCCAGAGCTTTCCACACAGCTCCTGGGCTCAACGCTACGCCCAGGGGAAGGCTGGAGAAGCAGGGAAGGCTGTGGGAAGAGAAACCCTGGGGAAAGGTGGTTTTAAAGCTCTTCATGCCCAGGGAAAGGGAGGGAAGCCAAAGCCCAGCTGCCAGGGAAACCAGAGGTAAAAGCCACTGGCTGTGTGGGATCAGAACCAGGCTCCAGCTTCCCTCTGCCCCGAGCCAGCTGGAGCAGCCTCCTTCCCACTGGGAACAGAGGAACACCACCAAGGGATGGGAGAAAGCCTCCATCCAGGAGACAGGGTTACGGGGCAGGGAACACGGCCCACGGTGCTGGGAAGCAAAAATTCCCCCAAAGTGGTTTGTTAACACCAAAAAGAGAGGCTGGGAGCGAGCCTGGGAGGAAGGGAGCTGGCTGCGAACACGGCAGGAGAGCGGTCACTGCCGCTCGGACGGAGGGAAGGCGGAGAAGGCAAAAAACCATCACCATGGGGTTGGAGTCCGAGATGAGATCCTTGAGGGTGTCCAGGAAGCCCTGGTCCTCCACCAGCTGGGCGTTGATGTCGTGCAGCTTGGCCACGCAGACGGCGGCCGTCTTGCGCACGTAGGGGTCCTCGTCCTTGAGGCACTTGCGCAGGGGCTCGCACAGGTACTCCGTGATCTTGTCCACCCGGATGCAGCCCATGGTGCGCACGGCCAGCGCCCGGATCAGCGGGTTCGGGTCCTCGCAGTCCTGTGGGGAGCACAGGGGAGGTTGGGTGTGGTGGCCTCCTTTGGAGCCGTATTTCCTAGTAGGGCCCTGCGCTGTGCTGTGACTCCTTTGTCCCTACCCCACATGATGTAATCTCCCTGAATATGTATGCTTTATTCCTTGTATGGTTTTGTTCTAGAGAATTCTGAATTGCTGTGTACCCCATTGGCCTCCTGTACCCTCGTCCCTCCCCGTACCTTTCCCATTGGTCTGTTTAAGTATCCCTCTGACCCTTGTACCTTCCCCTATAAAAGCTTTGGACCCCCATTTTGTGAGGTCTTTCAGCCTCTGGAGTTCTTCCCCTCAATAAAACCTATGAACTCCAAGCCGAGACCCCTCTCGCTCCTTCATCCCCTCGATGCTGTCCAGCTGTGAGCTGCCTCTGGCCGCCTCCCCGGAGCACGCGGGGAGCGTCCGGTGCCCGAAGTCAGAGCCTGCTAGCTGGGGCAGAGAAAAGAAACTACAACAGTTGGGTACCCCGGGCTCCTTGAATCGTGGGTGTCTCTGGTGGGTTCAGGTCCTCCAGGAGGATTTGGGTTCAAAACCCAAGGTTTTCGTGCTCTGCTCTCAAGTCACCCAAGAGAAGTTTCTCTGTTTTCCTGCACCCACTGAGTTCTGACACCACCAATCCTCGCTCCCAGAACTCCTCATTCCCCCCAGGGATCCCACATCCTCATCGCTTACAGCAGGTAGCTGAACTCAGCCTGATGTGGGGAACACACTTTGGGATTATGATGTGGGGCTTATCCTCCCTAAAAACCCCAAACTCCCTCCAAAGCCCACCAGGCCTCTCCACTGAGGGACTTGGCAATATCCTGGCTCCTAACACGCTCTTCAATTCCCAACTCCAGCGGGAAGATCACGAGGGATTTCTCAGCACACACACTCACATGACAGCCCTCGATCACGGGAGCTGCCCACGCCCCTGACAGAGCGAGTGGCACGGCACAGCTGCCAAAAACTGCATTTCTGCATTACTGGACAAACTCCATCCGTTTCCCAGAGCTTGGAGAGCCCCTCCTCCAGCAGGGAGAGGCTTTGGGAAGCTGCCCACGCTCCCCGATCTGCAGCTCGGCGCGGTGCCCCGGCCCCTCACCTTCACAAAGGTGTTCACTGCCATGATGGCCATGTCGGGCTGGCTCTTGGCGTAGTTCATCAGGTAGAGGTAGACCAGCTTCTTCAGCTCCAGGTTGTCGGTCTGCATGCAGTTCACCACGTCCGGGAAGAGAGCGCTGGAACGCGGAGCAGCTCGGTGAGGGCGGGACACGGCCACGCCGCCCACGGGATCCCCCTTCCCATGGATAACCCGATCCTAAAGCCAGGGGAACCCAGCTCTGTCCTGGGAGCCAGGCTGGGAGAGCTGGGGGTGCTCACCTGGAGAGGAGAAGGCTCCAGGGAAAGCTCAGAGCCCCTTGCAGGGCCTAAAGGGGCTCCAGGAGAGCTGGAGAGGGACTGGGGACAAGGGATGGAGGGACAGGACACAGGGAATGGCTTCCCAGTGCCAGAGGGCAGGGATGGATGGGATATTGGGAAGGAATTGTTCCCTGGGAGGGTGGGGAGGCCCTGGCACAGGGTGCCCAGAGCAGCGGTGGCTGCCCCTGGATCCCTGGCAGTGCCCAAGGCCAGGCTGGATGGGGCTGGGAGCAGCCTGGGATAGTGGGAGGTGTCCCTGCCCATGGCAGGGGGGTGGATTAGATGGGCTTCAAGGACCCTTTCCCACCCAACCCATTCCATGA
>VXBT01011279.1:0-10929 GCA_013400235.1 Oriolus oriolus
TGTCATTGGGTGAAAAAATCTGCGGTGTGGAACGTAAATGAATAGCTACTGGATTATAAGTAAAAACAAATTAGTTGGCATTTGTTAATTGGACAGTTTGAGATATAAATGACCTTGTTAGCCAGAACTTTTCGCCATTTTCTCTGCCTTTTCTGCCTTGTTAACTTTGAGGCTATAGCTGTGTAGCCTTGCCTTAGATAGGATAAAATAAACACCTGAGACTGGAGAAGACTTAAGCCTCTCTTAATTTAAACTCTGGGTAAAAGAACTCATGAATAATAAGGGAAAAATAACAGGAGGCCAGAAATTTACAAAGGGGGATATGTTTGGAGTGATGGTGTTTACCTCCCCAAGTAGCCAATGTGTGTGATAGACCCTGCTCACCCGGAGATGCCTGAACACCTGCCTGCACATGGGAAGCAGTGAATTAATCCCTTGTTTTGCTTTGCTTGTGTGTTTGCACGACTTCTGCTTTCACTATTAAACTGCCTTTATCTCAACCCACAAGTTTTCTGGGTTTTGCTCTCCTGATTCTCTCCNATCTATCAAAGATTCCCCAGTGAGGGACTCGGGTGAGACCCCCCACCCAAGGGACCCTCCCCCTGGATGGGCCTATCTTTGTTTACAGAATGTGTTCTGGAGAGGACCTTCGTTTCTTTGGGCTTTTAGAATGTTTAGTCTCTAAACTTAACGGGATACTGGGTCTAAGGGGAGTTATCGAACTTAAAGAATTATAACTATGTAAGCTAAAGGCACAAGGAATATATAAAGCTATATAAAAGAGTATATAAAAGGGGATATAAAAGAAAAGCAAAAAAATCATCATGGCATCAGGAGGAGTGAGCCAGTGGCTATGTGGGGCTTGGCTGCTGGCTGGGGTTGAACCACAAGAGCAGCTTTGGGATGCAGGTACATGATTTATTAGTTCATGATGTTCATGTGTATGGAGAATGCAGAAAGACTTCCTACAAGATCACTGCTCAGTGGTTTTGCCAAGTTAAGAACATAAAAGTCTTCTTCTATTCAGAAGACTTCACTAATTTTTATTTTGTTAGTTTTTAATCAACATGACATTGGATAGAAGTAAGCAAACACAACTGAAATAACTCACGAAGTGACACACAAGTGGGACCACTTCATCCTTGTAGTGTGCCAGAGGGGAAAAGCTTCACTGGTTAAGTTTTGTAATTGCATCAAATTACAATAAAGCCACTATTTTCAGTAACTTAAAATCTTGTGAACAGATGAGGTAGGTTACTGAACAGTGATGCTATTTCTAAGGCTTTCTGTTTAGTTTGCAACAGACATTTGAAAGTGTTGTGAATTGAAATGGAAATCACAGGGAAACAACAATGGTTATGTTGCCATGGAACACTGGTTCTGTGCCTTTGTTTTTCACAGTTTGCGTAGGTTTTCTAGACCAAATTTTTCCACAAAAAAGCATTACTTTTATCTTCCTCACTTGTTGGATTCCTGGCTTGGGACTTTGGGATATAATTTGGATATGCACTAAGAATTCCCTGCTCCTTTTAGTTGACAGGAATTGTGGTTTGAATAGACCAAAGGCTAATTGTATATTGGAGGCTTTAAAAGTTCATTTATGTCTATATTAAAACTTATATTGCATTCATTTGGACATTCCTTATCTATTGGACCCATGACTACACAAGTGACATGGCAATATATAATACCCCGGAATGACTATGCATATAACGATTTTACATTCTGTTTCCATTCCCTTTATAAAACTTTGTTGCATTTAAGAACTTGTGATTTAAGGGCCATAAAGTTTACAAGCCAGTAAGCAATTTTCATAGAAAAGTTTGAGTCAATCTCTAAATATACAATGTAAGACTGTATTTCAAATAAAACCTGTAAATTTTATCTTAATTATTTCAAGTTAAGAGAGACTTTTTGTGTTTTCTTTTACTTTACCTGTACTTGCTTGGTCTCTGAGCTTCTACAAGGCTCTGTAAACTCCTGTTGTTCTCCATCAATATCTGCATTTCCAGACGCAAGTTCTCCAACTCATTTAATTGTTCCTAAGCAAATGAAATTTGAAACATTTTATTTGAAGACCAAATTACAATTCCTGTTTTCATTTGCAGTTGAACATGTTTTTGAGTAAAACAGACGATGAAAAATATTTATCAGAAAACAAGCATGGTTCTCTGGCAAATATCTGCATCACCCTTCCATCTACAGTTGCATTAGAAACTTTACTGAGAATAGGTTAGAACTGTTTCAGCAGCAAAAATGATGTCACCATTTGACATTCATGAACACAAACCAGCACAGTCCTTGGGAAAATGAGAGTCTTAGACATCTCAAGCAAGTTTTCACCATTTGTTCCCAGCCTAGGTAAAGGGAAAACTAAAAATTGCCTTCCTGCTTTAATGGACATACTGCTAAGCAGAGCTCATTAAAAAACCTGAACTCTGCAGTCTATCTCATTTTAACCTTACAAATTGCCAGCAGGGATTAACTCAGAGTACCTTCAGCCTTAGAATTTCATCATTTTTTGCTCTTCGTTCTTCATTCAGTTCATGCACAAGGTGCTCCAGATTTATTGCAGAGGCCCTTCGATCAGCTATTTCTTGCTCATGAGTTTCCAAAAGCTTGGCCAAATTCACATCAAAATTAGGAGGAGTTTTTGGACACTGGCAAGTCAAAAAAAACCAAACCACACAAACTATTAATAAAGGACTCTTTCTCCTATGTATTGGTTACATGTTTTAATGCTTCCTTGGAGACATATATTAATAAATTCCTGGCAGACAAATCATCAATAATTATAAACTATGTGAAAGTGTTTCTCTCACAAATGCCATACCTGAGGAAATGTTACTGAAGATGAGTCCACAAAGCAATCTATTTGCTTCATTTTCAGTTCATATTCATTCTTCCTGTTCTCCAGTTCCTCTGTCATTTTGTCCAGCTATCAGAAACCCAGTAAGGATTAAAGTAGCTCATAATACACACAAAATAGGAAACAAAACAGTACTCAGATCTCTATTTTGAGCAAGCTTAAGCACACCACAAGTTATTTTAAATTAACAAAGACTTCACTTTCATAATTCTTCTATATTTAGCCAATCACTGTTAATCTTTCAACAGTTGTATGCAACAAGCACTTTTGAAAGCATCTATACATCTAACTACTGTGTAGGTCATCTGAATTTTGTTCTTTTTAGTATTTGATTTTCTTGCCTTGCTAACACAATTTACCTTTCAAAGGGCTTGCTAACACAGGAAAAAAAACTATTATGAACTTGGTTGCCAAACATCACTGGTCAAAATATGATTTGATACAAAGATTTTAGTGGTATAGATTTGATCAGTTTCCCCAAGAGAATATGCTAACTTGACAAAAACCCTCCTCTTTCAAAAAATAACTTATCAGAGTCTTTGCCAATACAAATATATTACTTAGCACTATGACAGTTGTTACAACTAGAGCTAAAATTCGGACAAAGGTTTAACATAGCTCTTTAGTCTGCAGAAGCTCCAAACCACTGCATAATTTATAGAGCTCAACAGTTATCTCTATTGCATTACACCATTTGTGGGTAAGTGTTAAGCAGAGAGGAAAAAAAAAATCCCCGTAGGTTACACTGCTGCTAACCTGACGTTGCTCTGTTCTTATAGGTACTGATAATGTTACTCTGCTATCAGAGTAAACATTTTTGTGATCTCTAGACAACACTTCCAAAACATTAAAAGTTACCTAATCTTTGTTCAGAAGTTTTTGAACTACTACTACTTCTTTCCTTTTGCAAGAAGGAGCAATGCTCTTCACCAGGAGTACCATGTACAAGATACTCTGAAGTGACAAGAGAAACCTTTTTCAGAAGCTACAATTAACCACAGTTCCCTCTCTCAATGAGCTAATTGTGAAAATGTCTCTGTTTTACCTGTTCCCTGAGTTCCTGGATTACAGCTTCTTTCTTTGCTATGTCTTCCTGTGCACACTGGAGCAATGCATCATGTTTCTTAGAGGCTTCTGTCAGACTTATCAGCTGATCAGCGGTATGACGCAATTCTTCACACAGAAGGTCCCTCTATTTTAAGTCATTGGATGAGTAAAAAAAGAAATGTTGAAGTTATTGCTCTAAGTCAGTTGTTTCAAGATGTTTTGTCATTGGTGCCAAGATTGCTAACAGCTAAAAGCATCTCCCTTTTCCTTCTACTTTTTCATCATGAATTGTAGCAAGCATTCATCTATAAATTTCTTATTTTAGCAGGTTTTCATATTCTTGGTCTTGGTTGCAGAACAAAAATGAGAACTTTGCCACTGCATAGTCAGGTTAAGATTCTTGTGGAAGATCTTTGGAATCAACCACTGTTTTAAAGTATAATGTGTACTTAAAAAGAGATACAATTCTCTAAATAAGAAAAGAATGTATAGATTTTAATCCATGCTGAAGTGATTACAGCTTTTTTAGCGCACTGATATTCTGTAGATACCTTTGATTTATTCTAGGATCTATACTCCCACCCCATCTGATGGGGCATCATATCTACACAAGGTGTGTTAACCCATAAGGAGAAACTGTATTTAGTATTTTAAATGCCACCTCAGATTAGTTCTTCTTGCCCAGTTAAGAAAGCATGAAGAAATCAGTAACTGAAGTGTAAACGAGAAACACTAATTTTATTAGGAGCCAGATATACCCAAGGATAACATTGAAACAGGAACTGGCACTTCAGTTAAAAAAACCAAAAAATCCCAAAGTGATCCACTTGCCAGACAACTCAGCTTTGGGTTTCAGAATGTTACTTTTAGATATGATTATTAATGAACATTGTCTGTTTATTTTTAAACAGATTTCCACTATGTTTAATGTGCTTTGAGAAACACACACCTCCCAGGAAGACTTTATTGGTGCTCTATGATTCGACTACCAAATCTAATCACAGATGATCTTGTAGAAATTACATGCAAGGAGGTGCTAGTGTTTTTGACTGATGGACATGTTCAACAAAATAATGGTGACAGCAGTAATAGAAGAGACAGAGTTAAATATTAAAAAGAAAAACCACAGCTGAATCAAAACTGTGCCCTAGATCTGTTTCCAGCAGGTGGAGCTTTTAGTTAAAATTATGAGTAAAGAAAAGGTATTACTGAATATAGTGCAGTGGGGGAAGTGATAATGTAAAACATAATATATTCTTCTACCTATTTTAATTTCTCAGCTGCATCATCTAAAGCTGCCATTAAATTCAGCTGATGATTCCTTAGTGGCCTTAACAAAATTAAACCAGGCTCTTAGCATAGGCTTTTATGAAGTAGCTTATAAAATATTTATGTCAAGTAACGTGATAATTTAACAGAATTTGTCAGGTATCTCATGAAAAATTCTTTTAAGAGCAGCTTAACTGGCTGTAGTGTGAACTAAAATGAGGTTGAATTTTACACAAGCATTTTAAGCAAAACCACATCCAATTGGTCTGGCTGAACAAACAATCATAATACACCAACATTAATGTTTTTACCTCAATGTTATCAGCTATTTCTCTTCCTTCCAAGGCTTCCTTCAGTTCTTCAATTTTCTTCTCCTGATCATCTATGATTCCCTTGCTTTCTTCTTTTGCAGCCAGAACAATATTATACTTGTACTACAAAAAGCATTAAATTAAATTTTAAAATATTTTAGAAAAACATGTTATCAGGCAAAGTTAGCCAACAGAAGACAAAAAAAAATGTACATCACAAATCTTATGACGGCAACTACATTTAGAAATCACTGTCAATGACTAAAACCAGAAGGATATATTGTACTTGCTGAATTATACAAACTGTTTTTAGAGATTAGTTGTCAGAATGATACAAAAAGATTATTAACGTAAATTAGCCACCACAATACATATTACCCACTAAAACCATTATTTAAGAGATAGCCATATTTAGAAATCTGTCTCATCAACATTCTTCTATAGAACCTTTTGGATTCATAGTTAACACGTAATATATAAACTAAAGTATTCTGTTGGTTGCTCTGTCAGTTTTCAAACCAGACCTATTTTAATAAAGCAGAGGCATCATATTTATTCATAGTTATTCAAATACATACTTTTAGTCATTTATACTTGTTTTCAGATGTAGAACATAGTAATACCAGCAACATAAAAATTCACTCCGTCAAAAATGAACTTACAATTCAGCTTCAATAGTTGAGGTCTTAAATTGCCAATTTCTGAGAAAATCTAAATGGGACTGTCAGCTGAGTGGAGTTTACAGGATGTGAATAGGTCCCTTTAGAGACACGGCTTTTTACCCACCACGTGGAGAGGGTTCAGTTTTTGTGACAGCCTTAGGCATAAAATGTTCAGAAGATTTCAATATGTCAAAACAAAGAAGTTTCCTTCTAAAACACTATGGCAAGTTATACTGTTTGAGACCTGTGATAAGACATGTCATTGCCTCCCATTTCTACAGAACGATACCATGTCCTTCAAAATGACAGAACATACATTTATATCCTCGAGCTCTCTTGTCAGCCCATCTATGGACTCAGTTTTATGATTAATTGAAGACCTCAGCTCCTGGATCTGTCTCATCAAGTCAGTTACAACTTCCTGCAACATAAAAAAAGGTAATCCTGATAAAATACATATAAAATCTATATTAATCTATTACTGGACGTTTTTTGGTATATGATTTGTCAATCCCAAACTTCAATCAATCATGTGAAAATGAGTCCTCAAAATGCATATGTAAAAAATAAACAGAAAATCTGTTGCTAAATCACTGGCTTTTGTTCTAAACACTTAAACAGGGAACTAAATAACCTGCAGTGTTCATCCAAAGAGAAGACTGGCCTGCTGATTTAGTCCTAGGTTGTAATGGGTTACTAATAGGAGATTAGAACTACTATAATTTAAGGGTACCTTTGCAAAGAAAAAAAGACACATTCAAGAAACACCACTGCACTGACAATACTAGATGATTCTGACCTTACGCATGTCAGATTTTTGGGTTTATGATGGAAAAAGCAACACTTACCATTGCATCATCCTGGGTAGTAAATGCACCACGTGATTTCTTAGGCCTGTTTTACAGACAGCACATATACTTGCACTAGGGGAACTCTGGCTATTTAAGCTTTCACAATGCAACAGTCTGTACATAAAGAAGTGCTTTGATTTTATTAATAAAGATACACAAATTCTTACAACACCTCTCTTACCTTTTCCATCTGGCCATTACAACATAGCCCTGACTGGAAGGCTCTATTAATCATCTGGGGAATTATGCATTGTTCAGATATTCAACGTTTTGTCCAGTAGACAGCTTTACCTTCAATTTTTTTGTTTAACCTTCATTTAACTTGTGTTTTCTCTAAATGCACACCAGTTTCCCACCTCCCCGCAAACTCTTTTCTAGGAAAAGGTAGGATTTATTTTACCCAGCCATATAGCCAGGACTGCCTAAAAGCACAAAATTACTAGGCAGCAAAGGAAGGTTCTGGTCTTTCATCTCCCCTACAGAACATAGTTACCCACAAGACTGTGTATCAGTAACAGAAATAAGCCCAAACCTTATCTGTATCGTTTGTCTTCTTCAAAGAAGCAATAGTTTCTTCAGCAGCAGCCAGCTCCTGTTCCAATGTCCTCAGTTTTGCTTTCTAGAGGAAATAATAATTGTGAAGGAGTGTCTTCACTACCTTTGAAGTATGTTTTATAAAGCACCAAGTCATGAAAAAAATAAAAACGAAGTAAGTTGTTAACCTTACCCAAAAAATTAACCAGCATCTTAACAAAACAATACGTAGCCCAAGCACTCTACATTTATTTTGCTGGTAATCAACCTAACAGCCAGTACACCAATAAAATTGTTATTAATGCCCAAGCAAAGCCATGAACACACAATTTAGATATTCAAATCTGCTGTTGTACCTGCTGCTCACACTGTGTCACCGTTTCTGAAGATGGTTTCTCCACCTGTGCTTTTTCAAGTACTTTCAAGAGCTCCCTGGTGAAAAAGACCCACATTTCTAGTGAGAAATATAATCAAAGCATAAGAGAACTTTAACAAGAAAAAAGTGATATGAGTTTATTCTATTTGCACTTAATTTTTTAAGAGTTCTTCAGTTATCACATTCTAAGGCTAGTTTAGTTTCTAGCCTTACACTGCTATCAGCGGTAGAACTGACATAAAAAACAATACAATGAAATTACTTTACATTAAAATGAAGTGCTGTTCTGATTTGGATAAAAGAAAAAACCCATCTGGGGAAGAACACCTCTACAAATGGGATCCCCATCTGAATACAACATATAGCACCAATGAGGTCAGATGAAAATAAACTCCACTGCTAATTAAAACTTACTTTGAATTGTTTTCTTTGTCTTCTTGTAATTGTAATGTTAGTTTTTCATTATGTTCTTTTTCCGTTTTCAGAAGTTGCAAAAGGTTCTAGAATAACAAAATATATGTTTGCTATAAGAAGTTACAACATAAGGTCTCTAGAGCAATCTAAAACAAAATAAAAATGTAAACAAATATTTAAGATGACTGAAAAAAACCAACCACCCCACAAAACCTTAACTGGAAACTGGAAGATCTTTAGTTTGTCTTGAAGAAGTTCAGAAGCAAACCATTATTTATATATTAAGTAATCAGATTTTTCACCTGCCATTAATAATAATTTCATACAGCTATGATGTTCCTCAATATCCAAGGCTGTGAAGGGGAAAATTAGAATTTTCAATCATAGATTAATTTGTGGACATTTTAAAATTCTGTATTTGTTCAAAATATTAAAATATACAAAATTTAAACCAATAATAATCAATCTGTCAGCATTCTTTTAAACATGAATAAGGAAAATTTATATCAAACTTCCTGAGCAGGCACCATGTACCCTGCAGAAATGCAGGCAAAATCATTTGCAAAAGCCCTTGAGCAACCTTACTGCTGTTTTGCAATCACTGCAGTCTGACAGGCTTTCAAGGACAGCATCAACTAAATTGCAGGACAGTGATCCACTACAAGCCATAGATCATTTTAACAAGATCACATCCACTATGAAAATTTTTAAGAAACTGCTTTGTAAAGATAGAATAATTAGGCTAGTCTTGGCTAGCCCCGAGATAAAAGGTCATGTCAGAATTTCAATGTCAGGATTCTTTTCCAAAGAAGTTTCTTATTCCTTTACTAATTAACTCATCTCCCTCAGCATTTCCAGAGCAATTTTTTTCAGCCTAAAAACTTACTATTCATGATGCTGTTGGATATTTCTGATAGCCTGTGGTTGCAAAAATCATGCACTAAGTTTGGAAAAAGAATCTGGATACATCTTCCAAATCAAATCACCAAGAAACCTATTACTACTGTGGAATGTTATCAGTGATACAATAGGAATTAAGCAATCTGGGTTCTGTATAATCAAGTCCTTTAAAATCCTTGACTGTCTTACACAAAGCTCAGTTTTCATTGCTTCTGCTTCTTGCTTCCTGTCTTCAAGTTGTTGCTTCAGCTGGTCTGTCTCAAACTTCGCTACCTCCTGCAAATTGTCGTAGTCATCCTGCAGGCTTGCCTTTTCTTCAAGAATCTTTTCATGTTCTAGTCTTTATAAAAAAACCCAAAACAAATACTCTAGTAAGGGTTTGTGTCCGTATAAAAATACTCCAATCAACTGTATTTTAAAATATTCAAATAATATACAGAGTACAGTTATTACAGAAAGAAGTGACTGACATAAATGTTGACTCCTTTTATTAAAAACAGACACCAAATTTATGAAGTGCATGGGAAATTGAAGTGGCATTGGCAGAGAAGGCAGAGAATACTTTTTCTGATCTCCAGAAATAATTTACTTCTTACAAAATTCTACTGAAATTTCAGTCTCTGTGTCCTGATAATGGAATTCATAATTTAAAAAATTTGCTTTTTAGCCAGCTGTTGGACAAAAGACTCTGCTGGAAGGATCCTCAGCATCTACATCTGCTTAGTTGATATTTAGGTTATTTATTGCATATAAGAACTTTATATATTCTGGACAAGTTTGGGTTAGTCCCCTCTAAATTGTGGCACTGAAAATTCATTTAATTTAATTTTTTACAAAAGTGAAAAGCAAGGAGGGGTAAAAGAGCTGCTACACAAGTGTTATGAATCTTGTTACTAAAGGAGGAATACTCTCCAAACAGTATTTCTGCTAATGAAGAACATGCCAGTGAAACCACAGCATTTAATTTCAGTTCCACGTTCCCGGTCTTACAATGCCTCACTCAAAAAATTACTTCAGCTAAGACACGACCTGCTATAATGCAAGATGTATTTAAGTTTTCCAGGAATAAAAACCAAACCCAAAATGTAAAACCAAAGCACGACAAAAAAACCTAAACAAAACAGCCACAAAACCCAACATAACTAAATCACGTTAATAATTAAAATCCATACTGATTATCATCTCCTGATAATAATGGCAATTATTGCAGACCAGGCAATGAGCTTTTCTGGCTTTGATACTCAAACTTCAGTTATTTTTTATGATTTCTTTCTGCTTGTATTTTTAGAGCAGCATCATTATGTCACCTAGTTCATGTGACCAGACTGACAGACTGTCTCTTCAACCACTTAACTTTTGGAGAGCAGCAAGTTTATAGATATATCCTATTTAATGAGAAAATGATATAGCAAAGCAAAATTAAGGCAGCCACATTTTGTTTTCTTTCTAATAATTCCACCATGTTGCCTGAAATAGGCATGGAAGAACTGAGAAAAAAAAAAAACAACCCCACAAAAACCCCAAACAAACAGACAACCCCCTGTCGTGGTTTGAACGTGAGTTGAGTGACAAAGTTCTGAGCCAATCGCTTCCGGCAACTTTGTATATCTAAAAGCAGCACAGAGGCGGGAAATTTGGCTTCTTTTCTGGTTTTCACCGGAGAGTGGCCGGGCCGGGGCCCTCGTCGGGCCAGGCC
>VXBT01011279.1:11464-32534 GCA_013400235.1 Oriolus oriolus
AAAAGATAATACCCCATGTAAAAGCAGTGTAAGAAAACTACAATATTCAAGAGAGAAAATGTTACAGCAGCAAGGCATTCCTCCGGGCGGGACTCTGTTTTGTGAGTTGGTAGCAGTTTGGAAACCACGAAAGCAGAAGAAACCTCTTTTTTTCAAATATAGAAAAGACTTTTGAAACCTGCATCTGACCGATATTATATGTTGTTGTCCTTTATGCACGTTAAGTAAAGTGGGAGGTACTAGAAAGAGAAAAAGAGGGTTTTTTGATTTAATTTCTTATTATTTCTTTTGACTTTTAATCTTGTTAGTAATAAACTTCCTTATATTCTCTAAAGTTTGTGCCTGCTTTCCCTACTTCTAATTCTTATCTCACAAAAAGTTAAAAGCTACAAATCAAACCGCTACACTTAATTGGTGTTTCTGCCCGGTTTTGAACTAAATCCGCTACACCCCCCAACAAACAAACAAACATATCCCAGCAAAGGACAAACATAGAACAACAACTTTAAAGAAAACATGTAAAGTGTAAGTTCACATACAGGAGA
Source organism: Oriolus oriolus (assembly GCA_013400235.1). NCBI lineage: Eukaryota > Metazoa > Chordata > Aves > Passeriformes > Corvidae > Oriolus > Oriolus oriolus. The sequence continues at coordinate 12,010 of VXBT01011279.1, forward strand.
GGATGACTGAATCACCGGATGCAGCCAGAAGGGATGACAAGGCATTGTAGCAAACTGCCAACATACCTGACACTGTCCAGCTGGAACTGTACATCCATATGTCTACCAGAAAGCTGACTTATTTCCTTCTCTTGCTTTTCCCTAAAGGCATTATATTCCAGTTTTACAGAAGACAGCTCCTTGTCTGCAGACTGCAGGACAATGCGCAAATCATGGACTTCACTTTTTAATACTGTCAAAAAAACCCCAAATAATTTACATGTTATTTGGAAAACTGTTCTAGGTATAGGACACACGATGCTACAGAACCTGCTGGGAAAGTCTCACAAACCTCTGCACATTTTCAGTGGAATTAATCTTGAAGGTCACACACAAAAGGCTTTGTGAATGGAAAAGAGCAACGAAACAATGACTTTAAGAAGTAAATGAGAATCAAAAACATTCCAGCCAATATCACTGTAATTTCCATAGACAATAGAGGTTTTATCCTTTATTTTTATATTTTCTTTTTAAATACTATATCTTGTACCTCCTTCACACTCAGAGTAAAGACAGAACCATTTTGAATATTGGAATACTGTGCAAGACTAGGCAAAGATGATCTGCAAGTATTAAAGATTGTTTTCCTTATTAAAAAAAAAAAAGAAAATCAAAGCAGTATGTCTAACAACCCAAATAGTTACTCAGCATGTGCTACATGTGCTATTGTTAACTTAAAATAGTAAGATACCTCGAAACTTTTAATGAAATTTTAGTGTTACAAAGACTTACTATCAGCCTTGCTTTGACTATCTTGAAGCTGCTTTTCAAGTGATTTTATCTGTTCAAGGAGTTCCTGGCGCTCTTTACTCCAGTCATTCCTTTCAGATGAAAGAAGCTTGAAAAGAAAAGTAAAATTTTTTAGATAGAAGGAAGTGTGGGAGTGGCTAAGAAGGTAGTGATGTATTAAAGCATTTCATCAACTGATTATAAACACATTTTTCTCTAAATTCAGTATTTGGTGACTCTGAAATCCCCAGAAGTCCAAGGAAAAAAATAATTTATATAATTGAAGACATTACCTCATCTAAAAAGTTCATTTAAAAGGAACCCAGAGCTTAGGAGCTGATATCACAGCTATCAGAAGCAAGACTTGATCTGGAAAGAATCCAGGCCCTATTTCCTTTCCTATGATAAATCAACCCTACCAATTAAGCAAGACTCGCAAATATTTGATAGGTAGTTCCAACTGAGATGAGTATTTTCAGCATTCCAAAGTTTAAAATTTCCTTGTTACTATTGTTGTTTTCCAGAAATCATGAAGTTGGCCAAACCCAACCACAACAGTATTTATTTGCTTATATTTAAGATCAAACAGGCTCAGATTTACAAGATTTAAAACAACAAAACCAAACTCAAAACTGCAGTGTTATGTTAAATGAACCTTCTCTGCTCACTCCAACTCCGGGGGGTTGGATTAGATGACCTTTAAACCAAACCAAACTATTCCAGGATTTTAAATCCTTGTCCTCCTGCACAGCCCTGAGTTATGATGCTATGTAAATTTGTCAAAATGCAAGGAACATTGCAAGACCTCACCAGACAACACAGCAGTATGACTGTATTATAGTTACATGAGCCCTCTATTATATTGTTCTCTCACCTCCTGTAATTGTGCAGAGTGATGCTCCAGTTTATTAATATGCTGCTGGAGTTTTATATTCTTGCTTTCCTCTTCATCCAGCTTTGTCTGCATTGTGCTCAGTTGCTCCTGTGACACAACAAGACACTCAAAATTAGAGCACCCGCCTTGCACTTATTTTCACTTGCCACATGGCAGTCTGTGCATATTAAATATAAAAACGTCAACAAGTTTCTATTTTTATGACCTGAACCAACAGAAAACAGAACACTCAAAAATAATCTGGTATCATAAGTAGCTGATTTCTCGTATTTCTAACTAAACTGCCAAAACACAAGAAAATCCATCAGTGAATACAAGGACTGAATCCAACAAACGCTTAGTTTTCAGACACATGTTTATCTTGGAAAAATAAGGCTTCAAAAAGAAATTATTCAAAACATGCACTAGTTAAACTCCTTACAGGATCTCTGCACTATGGTAAGCATCAAAGAGAGGTTTTGGCCGTTGTGCAGGGTTTTACATGCACTGAAGTTAGTTCCACCTTCTAGAGAGTAGTTCAGATAAATTTGTGGTGCTCTCCTATGTGACAAAAGACCTTCCCTGCCCGCTAGAAAAGATACAAGACAATGTATAATGGTGGACAAGCATTATTTGGCAGGTTTTTTCTTTAAATAATGCAGTATTATATATTAAGCTTGTGTATTGTTCTAAATGCAGCTGTCAACTTACAAAGAGGACTCCTGAGAGACAAGTTATCAGGTTTAAATAGAAAAAAGTGCAAACACCCTGCATTAAACTACTTATGATACCCAACCCTCAAATCACTTTCAGTATTTTTGTTGTAAATCCTCTTTCAAGTACAATGTATAGAGAACTATTTGGTGTTAAGTATTCATGAGGGGCTTCAGTTTCCCATGCAAATTAGAATGCACTTGATGAGGGGAAAGTACTTCATGGCAAAGCCTACTTTATAATAAAGTTGAACATACACGTCAGTTTTTATTCAAAACATTCACCTGTGCCACTTTGAGCTCCTCAGCAATGGCTTCACATGCTTGTTCACTCATCTCTGGAGGAACTGGCTCTTTCAGAATGTCATCCATCATCTCTTCAGAATGCTGAAAATCTTCAAAATTATAATCTGGGCTTATTCGCGGCACAAGGCGAGACCTTAGCTGGTACGCTTTAGTTGGAGTAGTTATGTTCTGTTACAAAGATTACAAAGCAGTCTTTATTTTAACTGTAAAATGAAATTAAGACTTTGTCTGGTATTGTGTACCTTAATTCTGTAAGCAGAATAATGAAGTAAAATGCTCAAAGTGGCTAGTTCTGAACCACTACCACTTTTTCAGATTTTTCATCTGATGACAGTAACAGTCATTCAGTTAATACTCCAGAACAAAAAGTAGCCCATTTGGTTTGTCACATATGGAAAACATTCCAGAAAACTAGTTAGGCTAAGGGATCACATAAATGACAGTCTGTACTCTTGTACAACTCAGGAATGAGTATGTGTGGACTTAAATAAACTTATTCTCATACCTTAAGACTTTCTCTATGTAGCTTATGTAGCTGAGAGACTTCTCGGCGCTTGTGTGCTTTGGTTGCCTCCAAAATGTTTTCAAGGTGCTGGTTTGCTTTCTGAAGGGATTGAAGCTCTGATTCCAGTTCCATCTGTTTTTTCCTGTTAGGAAGTATTTTACGACTGTCAAAACTACTCCACGAGTATGTCTTCCTATCAGTAAGAACATGCTGCAGTATTGCCAATGAGCAAACTGCAGCTGAACTTTTACCCAAACACTAAAATGCATTATTTTGAGAAGAAAGCCACCACTGCTGTATTAAAAAGTAAAAATAACATAAAAAATTAAAAAGCTAAGCAGCTTATTTGTGCCTGCATAATGAAGCAAGCAGATGGATAACTAAACATGTCAGGAAAAAAAATCCATTACATGGTAAGAAATAAGCTGAGAGCTCTGCAGTTCCTTTTATGAGAAAGTGATATCACCCATACCAATATGGTTTTAAGCTTTAAAAATGTTATCCAGTTATATGAGAAGTCTGAACTGGAGCTTGCCAGGATTAAAGAAAATCCTTTAAAGACTTTTTTTTTTTAAGTGCTGCTCTGTTAAGATTATTTTGCCCTCTAAGAGTACTTTAACTGAAATCCAACAGTTGAGCAGAAATTTAGGAATCATTTTCAGTAGGTATTTTGCAGAGCTACACGCTGTTACTGTGATAGTTGCCATTACTGTCATAATGGTAGGGTCAAAGTCTACAGACAAATGGAATCATACTATTTCATCTGCAGGCAGTTTAATGCAATTATTTTCCCTCACACTCTTGGCATCTGTGACAAAACTTAGGGAACAGAGTAGAACTTCAGTTCTGACTGCAATTGGACAGCAGAAAAATTAGCATATCTTGTTTTTGTGAAATTGCTATTTTACTCTACTTTTGTTCAGTTACAGCATATGGTTACACCTGCATGTAAAATTAAGTATCCAGTTACTCTGAAACTGGAAACAAGTCTAAAATTTAGTGAAATTTAGTAACTCCTGAGGCTGTAAAGCACATTTCTGTTTGACTGCATTCCACTAAGAAAATGTTGGTAATTGACAATAAAATGCATGCATACTACCAAGAAAGCAAGACATTCACAAAACATGGAATACATGAAATAGAAATATACTTAATGGGCAGAAAAATGAAGTAATCAATATATAAAAATATAAATAGAATATTGCAACTACTGATATGGGACAACTGATGGATTGCTGAATTGCTAATCTCAGAAGATCATAATGCTATTATTTAAAAAGTTCATAGGATTTGCTACACAGAAATCTAACAATAAAAATAGAGATTTGTAAAATTGCCTGAATAAGCAAAAGGGATATTAAAAGCGACTTTGAAAAAACAGAAGTGGGGAGGCAAAATTGTACCTGGTGCTTTTAGAATTACACTCTAATTTCACTGAAATCAATAGAAAGCAACAATGTTAGGTACAGTTAAAATAAATAAATAAATAAATAAGGTCCCTTTTGCTTTCCAGGTTTGCGTTACATTTGCTGGAAATGCTATTCTTCTTGTAGCTGCAGTAACAAGATCGCAATTTGTCAGAAATGGGGTTAATCAAGCAAAGTCATGTATTATTCACATGCATATGAACACTGAAGGTATTAGTGAGGCCATTCCCATTATCTTGTGCTGCCCTCCAGGAGGACAATGACAGTAAATTCTTTAGTACTTTAATAAGGGCATAGTAGACCCTTATCTCATGTTTAGATGTCAAACCAAATGGACGTAAATGTACTACTGACACCATGTCTTTGCTCTGATTTGAATTAAACCTTTGCTCCCATACCAAGTCTCAAGATAACAGTATTATTGCCTTCTTAAAAATCTTTGAAATTGAGATAAAAAATTAACCAACAAGTCAGCCAGAATTTTCCGGGGTGCTTGGATTCCACATTTATGGTGACTCAAACTTGCAGACTTTTAAGTAATTATATTAAAAACTACTGTTGCACAAAAACAAGCCCCCAAATACCCCTCTCATTCTCCCCCACCCCCATTAACTCCTATTTCCTGACAGTGCTTCCACCTGTAATATTTCAGTTACTGAAGAACATTTGCTCTGCATGAAAACTAAGCCAAACTCTCCCAGTCCTGTTAAGCCGGTGAGTATCAGAATTAAAGGGTATGTCCATCTCCTGCATGTTGAAAGGCATTTTTTTGCATCTTACTATCAAGAGTGGCTTTGGAAAAGACAAAGAAACCTGCAGCAGTGCAGACATACCTTCAGATTTAATGATGGTTGTTCCCTAGTCTGGGAATAACCGAGTTCAGCAGGAACATACTCTGTGTGCATGCCATTATTCTTAAACCTGGCCCTCTCTTACATGCAAAGAACAAACTTAGTCGGTATAATCAGGATCTGAGTCTTTTAAAAATCGATATGAATAATGACTTAAAAACACTTTAATTACAGATATTTCAGTACTGTTTTGTCTCACTTGGTTAGCTCTTTAAATTCTTCGTATTCTTGCTTTGAAGTTGCCAGTTCAGCTTGAGTCTGTAGCAGACGAGCTTTCAGCCTTTCAACAGATGCCAGCGAGTTGCCTTCCACTGACATGGCGGCGGAATATAAGCGGTGACCTAAAGAACAAACACAGACCCTCTGAAATCACACAGCTGCTCAAATACCTCAAATTTTACTAAAATGAAAGAGTTTGTGGGCTTTTGAACAGCATAGTAGCAATTGAGATTGACAAAAATAGGCATTAGCAACAGTCCACATGAAAACTAGTAAAATAATTAATATTACTGCAGTCTTCACGATAACTAAGGACCACAAAATGAGATAATAGATGAGTTTCACAAGATGCAAATCCAAATTCCCTATTGCTTGAAGGCCAACATGATTACAATAAATAAAATTGTTTCATCAGTCTTCAGGTACCCCTTAGAAGAAGGCAAAAATTCATCAAGACAGACATTTTCAACACTATGCTGCACACAACAGAAATACAACAAGCATATTTAGCTGGAAAACATTAGCACATTTTTACCTCCAGTACTTTTCTCTGTGGCTGAAGCTTCCAAAAAAGCTTTTTCTAGCTCTGCAATGGTCTGAGCATCAATTTCTTGGGCCTTTTTAACTGACTGTAAAGAACGAAGTTTTTTATTCTCCTCTCTGAGATTATGGTTCTCCATGGCGTACTTTGCAATTCGTGGGTGTTGTTCCATCTGTGGTAATCAATATTTTATTCAACAGATTTTATTTTCCAGACAATGCTATACCTATTTAGCTGTTACTCTACTACCTTTAATAAGGATTAAACTGCAGTATAAAAGGAAAAGAGGTGTTCCCTACAGTGGTTAAAACGACTCATTTTTTGGTTAATTTTCTTACTGCCTTGGAATCTACTCTCAAGACAGTGAGTTTACATCTTTTGTGTTTACTCTTTTACTTGTATTAAAGCAGTAGGATGCTTTTCTTGCTGCTCTTGATACCCTTTTCAGTTTCAGCTTTGGCTTTCTTAACCATGTCTTTGCATGCCATAGTAATGTTTCTGTAGTCAATAAAGGACTGTCCTGAACTTCATTTCCTCTCCTCCTCCCTTTCCTTTGAAGCTCAATTATGAGCTACAGATTTATGTTACTCTGCCAAGACATTTACTCCTTTTCCCTACTTGTGCTTAGAGGAAATTGTTTTTCAAGAATTTGCCTTCTCTCTTGAGTTTCTTTGTTCTTCAAAACTGCCTCACAAACGATACCACGCTACCAGACATCTGAATAACCCAATGCTGTTCTTCAAACAGCTCCAGGACCACATCACCCCTTACATGTCCATCTGGCATGTGTGTTATCCTTCAGAAACCCGCTGCATTATTTGCATCCTGCTGTCTTTCCCTTTCAACTGATGTCATAGAGCTTGAAGTCTGCCATATGAACGAGGACTTGTGATTTGGAGACTTCCTTGAGTTGCTGAAAAGAAACTTGGTCTTCTGCCTAACCCAGATCAGGTGGCCTGTGGCAAGCTCCTACCATGACATCACCCTCACTAAACTCTCCTCTTACACAAACTCCAGCTCTAAACCCAGCCATTGTCTCTTCCATAGGGAAACCCCATGCATTTGAGATGCTTCTATAAGGGAGCCCACCACCCATCTTCTTTCCTGCCTGTCTTTCCTAAAAAGCCTGTATTCACCCACCACAGGACTACAACACGTGAGCTGTTCTCACAAAACAAAATTGTTCCAGGAAAGAAAAACCAAAGACTTTACCTGTTCTCTGAGTATCTGCACTTCCTCCCTCAAGTCATTGAGGAGATCATCTTGCTCTTTTGGCAGTAAAATTCCACCAGCTTCTTTATGTAATCTCTCCAAGCGAACAATATGGTCTTCCCGGAATTTAACTATCATTTTATTGGACTGAACAAATTTTTCCTTCTTGGCACACAGTTCTTCTAGCTGAGCAACTTTTTCTAATAAATTCTTAGACAGTACATACAGAGATTAGTGAATTTTTAAGATGCACATCTAACATACATATGCACAAGCAGACAAATCATGCAGAATCTCAGTTAACAGTAATTCTGTGAATACAAAGACTATCATTTGCAGTGGATTTGTAGAGAGGAACAGCTCATACCAAGAACCCAAATTACACAACATGCTGCAAAAACTGTACTTAGAAACTCCAATATGATCTGGTAGAGCAAGTACTCAGTTAAGCACCTCAGATGCACATCACTGGAGTGAGTGCCTGTTTCAGTTAATTTTCTTTAGGAAAAAACCAAACCCATTTTGGCTGTTTCAGTACTACACCATGACCAAAGAACAATAAAATGAGAATGACTGGGACATTTGCTTCAAAAAACACATTGTTGATCCAAACACAAAACCACACTCAAAATTAAGTAAAATGGAAGCTTGTTCTGTTCAATTGTTTTTAAATTAGAAAACCCCAATAAACCCCCTCCCCCAAAACTAAACATAATATGAAAGCTATCCTATGGCCTGTCAGAATTTGAAAGCCAGAATAGAAATATAGAATTATTTTGGTTGGAAAAGACTTTTATGATCATGAAGTCCAACCATTAATCCAGCACTGCCAAGTCCACCACTAAATCATGTCCTTAAGTGCCACATATACATGTCTTTAAAATACCTTCAGGGATGGCAACTCAACCACTTTTCCCTCAGCAGCCTGTTCCAATGCTTGACAACCTTTTCAGTGAAGAGTTTTTCCCTAATATCCAGATTTTGTGTCTAAGTGGTGTGGCAGAACACTGACTATTTCCCCTTGGATTATGGGGGTTTCATTCTGCTCCCCATCCCTATCTTACAGCTCAGGGGGCTGGATACTCGAAGAATCACTACTCTTATTCTATTAAAGGCTAAGGCAAAGGCAGCATAAAGCATGTCAGCCTTTTTCTCATCTATTGTCACTATCTTTCCCCCGGATCCAATTAAGGATGGAGTGTCTTTAGCCCTCCTTTTGTTGCTGATGTATTTATAGAAACATTTTATGGCAGTGGCCAGATTAAGTTCGATTTAGGCTTTAGCCCCGCTAGTTTTCTTGTAGTCCTCCTGAGCACTATAGATTTTATCTTAAATGTCATTTGACTAAGTTTCCTTGTTAGCAAACCTTGTTATCTTTGGGCAGAGTATTTTTATTCAAAACCAAGGAAAATCATTGAGAGAGTCACTTTCAACATGCTCACTGGTCTTTTACCACAAAGTACACTGAATGCACTTAGAAATATCAGTGCTTTCTTACCTTCTTTTCCCCTTCTGATTTCTCCCAGAACAACATTGCTTCAAGAAAGTTGTTCATGTAATTTATGTTGTTCTTGCCTTTTTCAACAGCATCTGTAGAGGAAGTCAAGGAAACAAATGCCACATAATAAAATACCATTTAGCCGGGTTTTTCTACATATATAACATGACAATTGTGTAAAGAAAATTTAAATAAATTCTTTGAACAGTGTACTTCTTCCACAAAGATCATGTGGCATACCCAGAGCACACTGTTTAGACAGTAATTCCTAGTCACCTGCAAGTGCTGATAAAGAACAGAGCTAATATACATAATTGTATAATTAACAAAGTTGTTCAAGCATTAAACGGACTTGCAATGAACTTTTATTAAAATAAAAGAATTAGTCTGTTCAGCTGAGCATATCTATAAAATGCAAAATCCCTCTGAAATTAATTTGATAACACTAAGCCATTATTAGCATTATTAGTACAGTTTGTACTAAAAGTGGACTGACTGGTTTATGAGAAGGAAATTTAGGAAAATAATCTTAAATTATGTGGACAATTAGTGGCTTAATCTGGAAGGAAAGTGTCCACACAAGGGATTAAAAGGGTTTAATAATCCACTTAGAAATTAATTCAAAATAGCTCTTCTGAATATTCTAACACGGACAAGTCTCCTTATTTATGGAATGCTAATCACCATAGTGTCTACATGCATGATAACTACATTATCATAATTATATTATTATCATAGTATTTTAAAATGCTACCATGTTTCTGAAGTATCTAGAAAGCAGATTTTGTATTTGTGTGAGTATTACAAATATAATTTAACTGCACAGAACAAACACAGCTCTGATATATTAGATTCTGCTCAAAACTCCTCCTCAGTGTTTAAGCATCTTGTTCTCCCTCAGAACTCTATCATGGGTCTAAACATTGAGCCCTTTGTCAATATTCATATATTTATGAACCATGATTCAGTGTCCTACCTCATCACTGACTTCTTTTTACTGTTTAAACGTGTGCTAACAGAAAAGTACTTTTTCCTTAGGAATACTCAGCCCCAGATGCTTTATATTAGACAAGGCTTTCTAACTTCTGTTGTAACTTCTCCCGCTGTATCTTCTGTTTCTTGGCAAGGTCAGAAAAGAGTTGACTCACAAAACCAGTAAGAGTTACAAGACAAAGTTTACAACCTTGCAATCAAACATTATCAAGTAGCACATTTCAGTGAGAAACATACATACTAGGAAGCTCTGCTGGGATTTGAATTGCAGATAAAATGGCCCAGTGAGAAGCTTATGGAAAATTGCCTAAAAACTCTATTTCCATCTTACACTGAAATCAAACATCTACTGAAAGTAAGCATTGCTCTTAGGTTCTTCTGGATGGGGCAAAAAAGGGAAAAGCGGGGGGAAAAAAAAAGTCCAGTTCCAAGCTTAAAAAGAATGCAACATTGTGCCTTCCCTCTGACCTAAAGGAATCACAGGCAAACTTTTGGTTACTTAAAGGATAAGGCAGCATGTCTCTTATGAAGTGGAAGAATATCTAGGTATCATATAATAAAACCATAGTCCAGTACCCAAACGTATGAGGAAGAAAATAAAACCAGGTTAACAATTTCTGCAAGGTATCAGATACAAGTATGGGAAATGGGATCCATAAGGAAAATGCGACCTGCGTAGGTCACTTCCTACAAAAATATTAATTGTTCAGAAACTTAATTAAGGCCCTCAACCTTCTAGGGTGCAGAAGTAGCAAATTCTCTCTCCCTCACCTCCAATTCTTACCTTGTGATACAGAAATACTGCGCACAGATGGCACTGAAGTAAGCTGAGCAAGCTGCTCTTTCAACTTCTTGACCTCAGCTTGCAGCTGGCTCACATTTCCTTGTGTGTCTTCATTTACTACAGCCTTTTATAAATAGGAGAAAATTAGGAAAAGGTGTAAATAAAAATCTTATGTTATAAGAGAAAACTCAAACAATGCAAACCAGTAAAATTATTGAGAACTCTTTCCATCTTAGGAAAGGAAGAACTCATGGGAAAAGCAGAGTTCCATTCACTGAGAAACCAGCAAGTTGCACTTCAGATGGAAGTAGAGGTTAAAAAATGCAATGTTTTCTGCAGAATTTTGTCTGGACCTTTTTCACCAAGGAAGCAATATACATCAGAGACAGTTTCAGCTAAATGCCAACATACTTTTAAAAACCCACTCATGAGAAATTACATTTTGGGCACTAGGTTTTATACAGAACTAGTTAACAGAAATAACATTAAATCAGAAATTTTTATGACAATTTAAATTTTCAGTATAGATTTACGCTTTACTTTTCTAATGAAGTGTTCTGAGAACAAGCAGTGAATACATGCTATGAGCCCTTACCTTGTTTTTAATCAACTTTGCTCGCTGCGCAAAATTAAGAGTGGACAGTGTTTCACCAAAACACTTGGATCCTGGGTGAACATTTGCAATTATACACGTTTTTGCATTACCACCAAGAGAATCCTATTTAAAAACATGGAAGTTAGTTTTATTTGCATGTTTTTCGTGACAATAGGAAGCCATCACCGAAAAGATACTGTGTATCATTTTCAACAAATTGCAGAAAGAATTTTGTTTTACAAATATCCACACCTGGTAAGTTTCTCAAATTTTATTTCAAATGTGGGTATAAAGGATGTGACTGTATAGAAAGACTTTATTTGGGGCTTCAAAACCCTGACTCTATTACTGAACAATTTGAGATACCTTCTTCACCTGATCAAATAATAATAAAATAATTATTTTATTGCAAAAATAATTTTGGTAATTAGCAGATTAGTGGTCACACTACTTTCAACATCATCTGTTGACCGTTCCAACCTATCTTCCTTCTGGTTGCAACTGTCAAATGAATAAAATCACAAACAGATCCTTGACCATGGATATAAAAGGATCACCTCCCTTTTACATGCATATCTTCAGGTATTTCTGTGCTGTTAAATAAGTAGCTCTCAAATCTCAGGAGAAGGCAGCAGTTATACATAAAGACTGAAAGTCTGGTACTACAAAGTAGTCCACAAGCCTCAATGGCATATTCTCTCTCTCTCTCTAGTAGGGAAGGTCATATTTGTGGACTTCTTTGCAGTACAGACACCTCAAAAAAACATAACCATTTAAAGCAACAGCTCACAAAGTTGTAATTCTCTTCCAATTTCTATGTATTTTGGGTTGCATCAGAAGAACGTTAATTCCTCAGAGTTTCATCAATCTACATAGAACTGGGATGGAACACTGAGAAATGTTGCTGTGATCACAATACTGTGTTGTAATACAAATACTGTATTGGGTACAAATACTATAATACAAAAACATACTACAGATATTCATGTACTCTTCACAGAATTTTGGTGAGTGCTGACATCCAACAAATCTTTGACTGCTTCTGTCTGTCTTTGTTTTCTGTTCATCTTGAAAAGAACCTATAAGCTCTTGGGTAAGAGACTGTAAATTTATCTAATCCTTAACATCAGCCCAACTAAGCTAATTCTGGAAAGCATGTCAAATGTTTCAACACATGTCTAAATATTACACTTTGAAACACATTATTTCCCAAATTATAAGGATGAAAATGTGTGCTTTTTATCATTAAAACTTCCACATATGTAGTAGGAGCTTATGAGAACAAATAGTTTTCAATCTTTTTAACCTAAACAGATTTCTAATCAATCTATTGCTGTTAACTGAAGACAAATCTATCTTTTTTCCACTTGCTCAATATTGAAACAACTTTAACGCACTGGAGTTCAGCTTTTTACAGGAAAAAAGCCCAACCAAATATTTTTTCCTACATCTCAGGTAGCAGATAAAATCCAGAGGATATGTATTACCCGCAGCAGAAAAGTGAGCTTGGAATCCCGGTAACAAATGTGTCTCTGTTTCCCATTGCCCACATCAACGAGTGCTGTGATTACTTGGCCCAGGCAGCTTAGTGATCGATTTATGTTACCTGCTTCCTAAAAAAGAGGAGGGAACAAAAGTGAATGGATTTGATGGATGGAACAGGGCACTGCATCTGAAAGGAGAAAGATGCCACAGATACTACAGAACTAACCTTTAACCTCAGTCCTTCTGTGTGGGTGTCTTTCTGCCTCTCAGATCCTGCCAAGTCCACCAGGTTGAGCAGGGAAGACCGAATGTTAACAACCTCGTTGTTTTTCTCCATGGATTCCACTGTGATAGTGAAAACTGCATGTGATCTGGAGGATTCTCTGTTCATTGAGGTCGATGCTACACGGCGGTTTCTCCAGCCTGTAGTTAATACCTAAGCATGAAAAAGACACCACAATTTCAGCTGTGTCAGACTGTACTTTAAATACAGGTGACATAAGCAGCTGTAGGCACAATTCCATGCAACAGCTTTTTAAAATCTCAAGGATAAGGACTTTTTTTACTGTTTTCCAATAGAAGTATTTTAAAAGTGAAAAACATATAGCTACAGTCAAACTTAGTAGCAGAACTTGTTATAATATTTAATTCTTTTCTCCAAAAGTGCCATTGCTGTTTGAAAGCATAACATACTCCATACTAGTGTATGTTAGCAGTAGACACACACACAAAAAAAAAGTCACACAAGTACTATGTGTACGTGTATCATTCAGGGAGAAATAAACCTAACAATTCTGGAACATATGGTGCCCACTTAGCAAGAAAGTAGTTTTCTGTTGCTATTTCAGAGATGTGTAGAGCAAGCATTAGGGAATGATTACTGTAATTGCCATTTAGGTATTCCAAACTCCAGAACTTTTTTGGTTTCTTACGGGTATGGGATAGTCAGGAAGAATTGCCTTAAACCAGCTTTTTTTTACACTGTGTTTTGGAGTATGGAGATAGGGGGAGAAGGCGTCACAGACAAAAAATGGGCAAAAAAAAGTGCTTTAATCCAAGAGCAAAATTTACCAAATAAGCTTTAAGATGAATAGTCCAAACATTAAGAAGTGCCAAAAAAATACCTGGTATGCTTCAGCAGCAGATGACAACACCTGTTCAACAGCACCATCAACAAAGACTCCCTTCTTGATGTGTTCTCTGAGAAAGAGTCCAGCTGAAGCAGAATCTAGCAAGTCAAATATCTGTTCATTGTAGATTTCAATAAATGAGCATTTGCAGAGAAAACTCTTTCCACTGCCAGCCTGAAAAACACAGTAATTTACACTATAAACAGTTCGGTTTTATTAAGTCTGTCATTGTATGGCAGCAAGTCTCTTTTCACACATATCTAAAGCTATTAGATTGCATATATATTCTGCATACTATACATTTCTGATGCCCAGATGACAACCAACATCCAGAAACCTAGATGCATTTTTAGACTCAAAACAGAAGCACACTTGTGTCTGAAGAAACGGCACTATAATTTGGTAGAGTACTTAGATGCAAGCATTTCTCATTAATAAATTTGATGCAAGATGGCAATAATCTTGGTAACTTAATGGCTGCACACCCAGTTTACCAACCTTAGCTAATCTTTACTGTGAGACATTATTTTCACTGCAATAGCAATTATAAAATAAATGTACCTTTTCCTTTTCCCGCTCAATTAGAAAAAATAAGTATTCAAAGCTCCGTGGAATTACACCTCTCAGACTGTGAGTGAAATTATCAGAATCAGATGGTCCTAAAGAGATTTTTTAATTAAAAAAAAAATTCATTAGTACTCCCCAAGATTAGCAGTTGACATGAGGGATACATCTCAAGACAAAAAAAAAAAAAAAAAAAAGAAACCACTGAAAGATTAATCTCTTGTGCACTTACCCATCATAGTAAAGGTTTTTCCTGACCCAGTCTGGCCACTAGCAAAAAGAAAAAAAGTGAGATTAAACTTTATTCTGACTCTGAGTTTTCCATTAATCTGCATCTCTTAAGGAGAAGTCAAAGCTTAAATCAATCAAACAAAAAATTTTCAAAACTGAAGATAAGGAGATAGAAACAAGCTGAGAAACCAGTCAGCTAAATAGGTATAAAAATAGAACAGCAAATTTTACCAAGAAATCCCATTAGATAAACACAATTTTGTCTCCCCTACCACCTACCATTTTCTTCCTCATTTCTGTTGGAAAGGGAAGTTAGCATTAAAATGAAGGCTTTCAAATATATACATAAAACTAATTTTTGGGTCAATCTTTTGAGTTTTATGTCATTCAGTAGTGCACATAAGGATATATTAGACTTAAAAGTATTTTTTTCTTTTACAGTTTTTTTCTAATGTAATTATTAATCATGCTAGAGAGATTTCAGGGCAATTACATTTTATTTTTCCACATTTCTATATGGCAACAAAGTGGACTTCATAGTTTTGCAAAAGCTGTGCTACACTGAAAAAACCCCAGTAAGGTTTTGATTAGATTAGCCCTTTATGTCAGCATTTTCTGACCAAAGTGCTTCCTCAGTTTTCAAAATGAAAAAATATTGAGTTAATATAATGATATTCATACTACTAGTCATGGATTTATTTCTACCTTGAAAATATCTAAAAGTTAAAATTCTCATTCATGAGTTTTCCCACAGGCAGCCAAGAGTCACTGAAGAGTTGAGCTAGCCCAATATCAAGTCAAAGCATTTTTCATTCCATTTTACAATGGACATACTGATCTTTAACAGTACGATGAAACTCCTACTTTTTAAGCAAATAGTGCATTTGTAAATTCATTTCAATCTTACTATTATTAAAAGCATAACACCTACATATAGATTTCTCCAAAGGAGAAGCAAGGAGTACCACCCAATATTGCAAGAACATTCCTTATGCTGTGCTGCAGTAAGGAAGTACTTTTAAAATTTACTGTAACATTGGGCAGGCTCTGGCTCTTAAAACCGCAACTGCTTATTAGCACAATCTCCTTAAATGTTGCCACTGCTATGAAATGACTGTAATTGCTATGAAATTACTTACTATGCAAAGATGGTTCCATTGTAGCCATTCATACAAGATTCAACAATGTTTTTAGCCACACTTGAGAACACAGACTCCTGGGGACAAGGGAAAGACAAGGCACTTGGCACCACCTGTTTAAGCATCTTTTGTATCAGTGTTTCCTATGCCATAACTTTATAGCATGTAATAGATGCATTCCTTAAGGTTAGACATGCACCATGACCCCTGGAATTCTCACAGCAAAATACATCCTAAGTCTTTGTGACATAAATCACTCCATCTGAAAAAATGGTATGCCTTGATAAAATCGAAGAGAAATAATAAAATTCAGCACCATAGTAAGATCTTCCACATATATAATATTAATTTTGATCCATTGGTTTTGATTATGTTGTGCAGTTTATACCATCAGTAGGTCAGATGCTTGTGACCCTTGACAAATCTAGTTAGCTTTCAACATTTGTCACTGCACAATGGCACATTCAACAGACCTGCACAACTTAGTCTCATCTATTTTCACATTTTCTCTTAGATCTGCAAGAAGAGCCCAGCTACAAATAAAAGCCTACAGCAGGTGAGGTTTTTGGGAGGTTTTGTTCTGTTTTTTTAACAGGAATTAAATAGAATTGAAGTCTTAGCAGAATTAAAATTATGTTCAGAATGTCAAACACAATATTGCAGAAATTAAATTGAAGGATTTTCTTTCCAGTATTACTTGCCCCAGATGAGAACTGCATCCATTTAAAAGGCAAAAGTATAAGAAGGAAATATAGTAAATAGAATACACACTCCTAAGTTCGTTAAATACAAATGTGCAGGGCCAGGATTTGAACTTGGTGATCCTTGTGAGTCCCTTCCAACTCAGCATATTCTGTGATATCACATCTTAATATCAGCCACTGACTGCCAGTTATTTTTATATGTTTGTCTCAATAGGCAGATTTATTTTGTCTGTGGTGTTACCATAATGTTTACAAACAAAACCTTCAGTTTTAATTCAAACTCCAATTAAAGAAATTAACAGCTAAAAAAAATTACAGCAAAACTGTTAAAGAGCAGAATCTAATGCAGCATTTCTGTACTATAACTACATATTTCTAATCTGACCACTGCAAAAAATTAGACCTAATGCACATCTTTAGAAAGGCTTAGCATAGTAGTTGCCAAAACTTGGGCGAAAATTGCAGTAGTTACGAGATTCTGGGAATGATTACCTGTGTTGTTTCCATATTTGCAACATAATCAAAAGTGAAGATCTTTGGCTCAGGCTTCGAATGCAGACGGATGGTGTTTGATGAAAGAACAGATAAACACAGGCCTTGATCTCCATCAGTTAATGCAGGTCTGTCTGAAGGGGGACGTACCCTTACAAAAACTTTGATAGCATCACCTTCAACACTAAAGAAATATTTATGCATTAGATTACTTTCAATTAGATCAGCTGTCTGATAAAATTAAATCTCAGCAATCAGATTAAGCATGTGAAGTCTTACAAATGTCTGTCCTGAAATCATACTACTTGTACATGAACATAAATTCACTACAAGATTTGTTAAAGGTAAAAATGTGGCAGATTTAAAAAACAAAGAACATGCAGTTACATGCAATTTATTGCTGTGGCACCTAACTTTAGCTCTAAAAGAACACATTGCACAGTGAACTTGAGATACTCTTCTTACTCCTGGAAGTTTTAATGGACAAATGGAGCAGATAATGCTAGAGTCCAGCAAAAAAGTTGTTAGCATTTTTCTTTGGTGCTCCCAAGAAGAGAAGGAAGAATCAATTCTTGATCAATTAATCAAATAAAGCATAGAGTGCCTGCTTCTAAAACATCCCTAACCAATTTCATCATATGTATCAGCTTTAATAAGTAACTGTACATGACTCACATTAAGACTCTGAGGAGTTCTGCCATAAATACCAATACACCCATAAAATATTAAAGAACCAAATTCTTACATGAAGTGGTAGCAAACTTGGATTTACTTCATTCTTTTCCAGAAGTTTGAGCAGGAGGGTGTTGTAACTTCTATTTTTACTTTTGGTATACAAGAGCAAGGAAGAGAACAGTTTTGAAAGTGGAGAAGGGTGTTCATGAATGAAATGTGCAGCTGGGTAGTGGCAGAGGAAAGGGCTAAGAACACAAGCAGCAGCTAAGAAAGGGAAGATGTTATACTGGACTTAAGACACATCAAATTAGTTTGCTGAATGTGCCTTCATTGTGTAACATTATTCTGAGTTGTGGCACAGTTTACACTTGCAGGAGGGCTTTTTAGGTTTTGCTTTAGTTTAGGGCTCCCTCACAGGACTGAAGTTCCTAGTGGAATATTTCTTCACATAAATTCCAGAGTCCAGCTGCAGAATTAGTGGACAAATGAGAATTTATGGCATGGCAGCATTCCAAGAGGAACCCAACATGTCAGCACAACAATTTTATTATGAGAACATTTTTTTTAAACCTGTAAAAACCTTAGGAGAGAAAGGCAGCAATCTTAGGCAGGAAAAGATCGAAAGAAAAACCTTTAAAATATCTCACAAAGTTATGTTAGGTTTTGTTTGCACTTTCTGTGCAATATGTTTGATAACATATGAGAACTGGCCAGTATTATTTTACCTAGGTGAGTTCAACGAAGATATTGAAGAGTCACGCAAATCTCCTATAAAAGAAAAGGGAGACACACAAAAATGAAAATAAAATTACTGCTCAAAACCCCCCACTTAAATACAAAATACTGTAAGCAGTACAGAGGGAAATAAATGGAGAGCCTTACAAATATCTGTTTTGTGCGTGAACCAGAACTGCATGAATATATTTGGTAATTATCTCCCTTTGGCAGAAAGATTTCAGTTTGTTACAGAGGCAAGGAAAGCTCCAGTCCTGTAACGTGAACATGCACACACTTGTCAATGTGTGTGCAACGAGTGGGCTCCTAAGTTAATGTATATAAGGGTTTGCAAGTGTTTTGGAGAATTAGAAACGTAAATGTTGACAGTACTATATATTCCATTATACTTTAAAAATGGTGAACTTAACGCAGATAAACCATTATAGCATGACTTACCTTTCCTGATGTGACTGCAAAACCTTGCTACCCTAAACCAGCACAACTGATTACTGAATTACTTTCACTTCTGTGAAGTAACATTGATCACCCTGTAATGCATAAAGATGTCCTGTACATATCTGGAGCACAAGTCTTATGAGGAGCAGCTGAGGGAGCTGCGGTTGTTTAGCTGGCAGAAAAGGAGGCCCTGGGGAGACCTTATGACTCTACAACTGCCTGGAAAGAGGTTACTGTAGTCAGGTTGGGGTTGGACTCTTCTCCCAGGTAACAGGACAAGAGGACATAGCCTCAGTCTGTGCCAGGGGAGGTTCAGGCTGGACATCAGGAGGAATGTCTTCACAAAAAGGATGAATAGACTTTGGAATAGGCTGCCCAGGGAGGTGCTGGAGTCACCACGCTTGGAGGTGTTTGGAGTGGCACTCAGTGCCATGGCCTGGTTGACAAGGTGTTGATCAGCCATGGGTTGGACTCCATGATCTCAGAGGTCTCGTCCAACCTCACTGATTCTGTGATATGAGCCTCATTTTGCACAGCTTCAGATTTCAAGGAGATGGCACACATTACCCCATAGGTAGATAAAGTAACTTATTTTTTCCATAACGGCGAATGAGACATGAAAGTACATAATATAGTCAACATATTAACTACGTAACAAAATGCATTTAGAAGATAAGCAAAACAACAATGAAACATAATGCCTCAAAATAGTCCAATAATCAAGTCTTTATAAAATCTTTAAAAGCACACAGGTTTTTTTGTAGGAGGATTGCCTTTAAAAGCAGAATGAACAATGTGCAAAGGCACTAACCATCTCTTTGACGTTCATACTACCTAAATATCCTGCTGCTGTGTGAGCTTTTTGTGTGCTGTTTTGACTTATTCAACATCTGAGAAATATTTTAGCTTCCAATTCAGTAATTTATTCTTCAATTGCATAAGTTATCAACGAAAGGAGCGCATTTTAGAATTGAAATCAGACCGATAGATACTTGCACAGCCCTGGGAATAGCCTGAAGTTGTGTCAGGGGAGGTTTAGATTGGGTATTAGAAAAAGGTTCTTCACCCAGAGGGTGGCTGGGCACTGGAACAGGCTCCCCCGGGGAAGTGGCCACAGCACCAAGCCTGCCAGAGCTCAAGAAGAGTTGTCAAGAAGACAGTGCTCCCAGGCACATGGTGTGACTCTTGGGGATGGTGCTGTGCAAGGCCAGGAGTTGGACTCCATGATCCTTGTGGGTATCTTCGGACTCAGCTTATTCTGTGATTCTGAGAAAGGGCCGACTGACTCCCAGGTACCCCGACACCACCGGGGGCAGCGCTCTGCCCCGCGGGCACCGCAGGGCGGAATCCCCCAGGGGCATCAGCCGCCCGTGGGGCACCTGGCCCCGTTGGGTCTCACACGCGGGTGATGCCCCGCCAGGGGACGGGACAGGACGGGACGGGACGGGACGGGACGGGGCGGGGCGGAGCGGCCTTCCCGGGAAAAGCCGTCCCCCGGCCAGAGCCGTCCCTTGGTCCCCGAGCCGCCCCGGTCCCAGTCCCTGCCCCTCGAACGGCGGGCACATCCCCGAACCCCCTCTCGGCTGCCCCCGCTCACCTCTCACGCCGGGAGCCATGGTCGCTCCAGCGACGCCCGCCCGCCCGCC
>VXBT01011279.1:32804-160653 GCA_013400235.1 Oriolus oriolus
AGCAAGAGGAACCAGGTCTCCTACGTGCGGCCGGCCGAGCCCGCCTTCCTCAGCCGCTTCAAGCGGCGGGTCGGGTATCGGGAGGGCCCCACGGTGGACACCAAGGTAACGCCCTGGCCCGGGGGTGGGAAGGGGCAGCGCCCTCTTCGTGGTGCTTCCCGAGCCGTGATGCCCGCCCATCCCCGCCCCCTTTCTTCTCCCGCAGCGGGCGGTGGGAAAACACCATCCCAGGGTTTTGTAATGCAAGGGGGAGCCATAGTTACCCGCTTAAAACTGACTGAAATCGTTTGTGTAACTTGCTTTTGCTGCTGTGTTGTCGATGAAAACAACTGCGACAGGTCTGAGCAAAGCTGCTGTGGTGGCCTTGCGGAGCAGCCGCTCCAACCTCTCAGTGCCCGGCGGGGCTGTGGAGGCACCGGAGGGAACAGCGGTGATGTCCGAAGCTGAGCTGGCCTTTAAAAAGCCCAGGCAGGAGCGGGGCGGTGTGGAAAAAGTGTTTCAAAAATACAGTAAAAAAATTTTTGGAAAAGAGTTAACATGGAGTCAAACTGAAAGACGGGAAATTTAGGTTGGATATGTGGAAAAAAATTCCTGACTGGGGATGGTGAGACAGGTTGCCTAGGGAAATGGTAGATGCCCCATTCCTGGAGCTGGATGGGGCTCTGAGCAACCTAGTCTAGTGGGAGGTGTCCCCGTTCACGGCAGGGGTGTTGGAACTGGATGATCTTTAAGGTCCCCCCCAGCCCAAACCATCTTACTGTAGGTCCGTGGTCCCGACCTGTGGTATGATGGCCCGAAAGGCAGGGCAGGGTCAGTAGGGTCTGAGCTAGCTTATTAAAAGGCAGCCTTTCCTGAGACGCAGTTTTTTTCTGCTTCCAATATGATTTTGCATGTGTTTCCCTCTAAGCAGGGTTTTGCAGGGTACCTTAAGAAATGAGCCCATCATTATTGTGGTATAGCACATGTAAAACTGTTCTTTTTGATGACTAGGAAAATTTAAGCTATGGTAGTGCTGTTTGTGCAGTTATGTTGTTACCTAGTTTTACTTGAACAAATGTTTGGATGATCCCACCCCGACCTGTATGTTGCCAAAATGTACCTCAGTGAAAAAAGCTCCCCCTTTCCCAGTGGAGGGATTTGAGTTGTACTTGTGCCACTGTGGATTTACACAGTGTGAAGTTACTTATGAAAATACCTTTTATTGCAAACAACGTTTCGACTTTCACCACTGGCTCCATTTGCCTGTATTGCCTTTTAAGGTTCATTTCAAGTATATTGCAGATCTTGAGCTAAAGAGGGCATGACCACCTGACCTCTCCAGGGTGGTCAGTAGAGTAATAGTCACAATGATTTGTTAAACAAAAAACACTTCACGAGCTGGAATTTCAGATAAAGTGTGCCTTTAATAAATCTAGTACAAAGTGTTTCACTTCATAAGAAAGACTGCGTTTTGTCTATCTCTTGGTAAATTCAGTAGATTACAGTAATACTGCCTATATGTTTCCTTACAAAATGAAGTTGCCAAACTTCAGGTTGCTGCACTGAGCCTTCCATACCAGAAGATTTATTTTTTTAAAAAAAAATTATCCCAAATGATTCTCCTGTCTCAGTGCACAAGTTTGAGAGGGTAGAAACATGAGTATGATCTTCCTTGTGTCAGTGCTTCTTACAGTGATTTGTTTAGGCAGGTTTAATAACTCAGCCACCATGGACCCACATTTCTCTTTGTGCTGTTTTGAGTGCAGCATAGAGGGTTCAAATTTGGACCCATGCATTTAAAGTTTTTCTTAGTGCTGCATGGCAGACAGTGCTTATATAGTCAAGACGGTGAACAAAAGGAATTAATTTCTTACCTTCCAAGTCCTTGCTCTTCTGATCTCTTAACTGAAGGAGCCCATACTCCCATGCTGGTTTTTTCAATGGGAAGCCATGTCTCAGTGATAGAATTGGAGTGTCCTTTGGATAACGTGTTGGGTGGGCCCAGTGCTGGCAGCCAAGTCTTCTCCATAACCTTTTCTGCAAAAGTGAAACCAAAGAGGACTGGCGCACACCTTGGAGTGATGATCAGAATGGCTTTTATTTCTCTCTTGTCCAGAGAGAGCAGCTTCCCCTTGCGGATGATGACAGTGACAACGGCAGTGACAGGGAAGATGAGCAACCTCAAGTGGTGACGCTGAAAAAGGGGGACTTGACCGCGGAAGAAGCAATGAAAATTAAACAGCAAATCAAAGAGGCCTTGAAGTCAAATGAATCAGGTGAATTTCAAACTACTAATTTCTTGCTTTGTGTAGTCAAAGAGATAACCCATAAAAGGAGGCCTGATATTTGCTCAGTTTTCTACCATTTAATACTACCTTTGATTAGTTCTGAATTTTTCACCTAAATAATTTGCACTTGTGGCTCCTAATCTCAAGTCATTAAGTACATATTCAGGCTGTCTGGCTTTTAATAATGATGTGGTTCTGTACTTCTTGATTGTGCACCATCCTCCCTCTGAATACCCCCTTAAATTAATTTTTTTTGTTGCATTATTCCAGTGCACAGTCTTTTGACATCACCTGTGATCATTTTTGAAGTCATTGACTAGTTCAGCCAAATTTGACAGTGTGGAGTGGGTGTTTTAAGGGTAATTGTGTGAGTTCATGAAAGAGAGTGTCAGGGCACAGGGATTCAGGTCTGCGCTTCAGTGGAAAGAATGGCCGATGTGTGGCTTGGGGACGTGTTCACTTAGCTGACTGGTCCATGTTATTACTTGCTTAAAATCAACCCCAGTATATGTTGTGACTTGCAAATGTAGTAAGCAAAGCTAAACAGATGGTACAATAGTGCCAAAAACCAGCAAGGTCCAGACAAAAGTGTTTCTTTGCTACAAAGAATTACACAGAATGGAAATATGGAAGCATGTGGGAGGGGCTGCTATAGTTTGACAAAAATAGTGTGAAACTACAGCTGATGGAAACAGTTATGTTAAGAATTTCTCTCAGTATTCATCATTCCGATATGATTGACGTAAGTGCTTTGAGCGTCCAGAAAATACAATCATCACACAGGGTGTAATGAAATGTCTTTTGCTGGCAGGAGACTTGACACATGGAATGTAGCTACTACTGTCTCTAGTGGAAATGTCTTGACAACTAAGAACATGGGACTGGAACCTCACAAGTATAAAACAGATAGGTGAATCATAGAAACTGGATTTCTTCTGTAGTTAGCTATTATGGCTATTTACAAAAGCTGCCAAATGAATCTAGAGCCCACTGTGAGGCCTATCAATATGACATCCTTAGCTTCTCTGTCTGCCATTTGGATTTGAAAATTCAGGTGTCTCTGTGTAGATGTATGTGTTAAAATTTAAATGGTATAAATGGAGAAGTCAGTAACAGTAGTGGGAGAAAATATGTTGAGAATCTTAATATTTCTTGAAAAGCAGATTCATGAGAAATCTTAATTTTTAATAATGTAGGTTACCTTGAAAATAATTAAAACTGCCTCCTATTTGTTTCTGCAGATAGATATGTATTTGTTAGGTCTAAGCAGATATATGACTTGAACTTCTCTGAGCATATATGTTCAGTTTCAGGCTTACTTCCTGGTGTCTTGTTATTGAAGTGTAATGCATATAGATGCTCGGTGTTGCAGTTTCTAAAGTCATCACAAAATTTCTTTTCACCCTGCTTCTATTGGGAGAAGTTTCAGCTTAGTGGAAAGAAATGTCATGGTTCTTTCTGAGCATTGGCTTCCTTTTCATATAAGCAACTTGAACTTTGAATGATCACAGTAGGAGGAAAAAGGATTTTGTAAGGCTGGGCAAAAAGAAGTAGTTGTCCATGAGAATCTATTGAGGTGGAGTCCATGCTGTGAAAAAAGTCCAAAAGAGCTACCAAGCTGAATACACAGTGTGAAATGGAAGTGTATTTGAATGGAGTGACTGAACTTATTTGGTGGAAAAAGACATTCCTAAGACATAATTGTATGTAGTGATGATGGCAGTATTGAGTCCCTGTAGGACTTTGTCACCTCTGCTTATTACCCCTTCAGCCCTTCAGTAATAACCTGCATTTGGAGGATAGAATCCACAGAAGCAGGCAGCAGGAGTGTTGGGGACTGCTGCCCTCTGTTCTGCATTATTGTGTTACTATTCATTCATCTGCCTGTGCAGTTAATGTGAGGTCTTCGTGTCCTTTTCCTTTTTATGGCTTATGGGAATAAACAGGGTAAGTGCTACTGTGTTCCTCTGCTATGGAGAGAACCCAGTGTGAAATTTGCAGTGAAGGAAGGTGCGTGTGACTGTGCTACAGCTTGCTGAAGGCTTTTTTGCGTTTTGGGCCATTTTTGCACTGTCTGACCTCTAGATTGAAATTCTGATTTCTAGTCTGAGGCAGGTATTTAGACAGCTGTTTACCTCCAGTTTAATAGAGTTTTGAGTAGCATGTGAATTTCTTTTAGTTTTTTGGCTGTCAATTCTGAAAATGGGAAGTATAAAGAAAGTTTGTTGCCACATGACTTGGTTGCATTTCATGTTGCTTTGATTTCTGTTCCAGAGTTGAAAGTTAAATTAATTTAATGGCTACTAGACCATACTCTATAGTCCCAAATCAGATCATTAAATTACATGAAGCTGAAAAGGTATTAGGAAAGTAAATTTCCCAACTGATAATCTTCCTTTCCAGCATGCATCAGTGCTGAGGCACTTTGATAGAGCCTAAGAAATGTGCTATTGACTATCCGTTGTGGATACAAACAGTTTTTCAGAACATGGGAATACTCGGTTTTGAGGTTCTGCCCTCTCCTCTTTTATATCTGTAGTGATGGTCTTCATTTGAAGGATCTTGTCTTCACATTTAGGATTGTGATATTACTCTAGAATTTTCCATATCTCATTTACATACTTTCTCCTTTGTTTTCTTCTATAACTATTTTGACATGGCTACAGTTTTTGGTGGGTTTTTTTTTGGTTTTTTTTTGTTTTTTTTGTTTTTTTTTAATTTTAGACACCAGATGTTCCCATGACTTACATTTTCTTTTATGGATGAATAACTTTTGCTTTTGCATTAATTTGGTAAAACAGCTGGTTGATGTCCTAGCTGCACTTAGTTGCCTCCTAAGGCAGAACAAATCCTAGTGAAGCTTTTCTGTTGGCTTT
The DNA here is from genome assembly GCA_013400235.1 of Oriolus oriolus. Lineage (NCBI taxonomy): Eukaryota > Metazoa > Chordata > Aves > Passeriformes > Corvidae > Oriolus > Oriolus oriolus. The sequence goes on from VXBT01011279.1 coordinate 37,948, forward strand.
TGCAAGTAGAGTCACAGGGATCTTTTTTATTTAGGACTAAATCTTTCTTACATGAGAAAATGCCCTTCTATATTGAAATAATTTTCTCCATGGAGCAGAGACTTAGCGGCTTTTTAAAAAGAAATAGTTTGTTTATCAGCAGTGGTTTTGCTTAATGTTTTATGCATCATTTTATAAATTGTGACTCTTGGTTTGGAGACAAAGAAAAATGGTCTTATGAAAAATTAAATTTGTACAAAAGAAAATATGTCAATTACTGCAAGATCATTTATCCCGGCATTTGCTATAGACTATAAAATTGATTTTTTTTTTTCCTAGTGCTTTTCCACTTCATGTGGCCTCTGGGACACTCTGACATATGCAGATGACCAAATTTGGCAAAAGGTGTCCTTTCTTGTTCATAGCCTTATAATATTTTTCTTGTTTCATTCTATATGCTGGGTTCTGGGGAAGGACAGTAGAGGGAGGATACAAGGAGAATACAGTCCATGCTGTCTTGGCTGTTGGAGCTCTTTCTGAATAAGCACAGGCTGTTCTGATTAAGCAGCTGTTACATCAGATACATCTCACAGAGTTAATGCTGCCCTTCATCATGTGAAATAGCAGGAACCTAAATCAAGGCTAACTTTGCAGTATTTAAGTAAGGAAAACTTTCCCAAGTGTTCTCATAAACAGTGTCTCATGACACTGACTACTGGAGCAAGACTGGCCTTCTTATCTTCAAACCACCAATGTGCCGAATTCCTGGAGTGAATGCTTCCAAAGGCATGCAGAGAGAATGGGTGGCCAGAAAAGCACTGGAAGGAGCATCTGAAATAGCTGATCTGAATTTCTAACCTCAGAAACTGTTGCAAGAGTCCCAAAAAGACGACACAGAGTCCAGCGTTTGAGAGCGTAAAGTGAAGCGGAGTTTTTTTATTATTTTACAAAGCGGCTTATATCTTTTAACTTGTTTGAAGTTTACAGAAATGTCAAGAGGCTATTGGACCTCTGGTCAGCCACCTACCAAATTCATTGGTTACTTCTGCCAACACCTATTCTAAAATATTTTTCTAAGCAAGAATGATAACAAACTGCAGCTGCACAAAACTTAATTAATTTACAAAAACTCCCAGAATTGTTTATAATAGTTTTGCTTGGGAAAAGAGAGAAAGAGAGAAATCTCACAGAAATGCTGGGAAAGTTAGAAGGCTTCACTGCTGACAGCTTTTCTAGCAGTCACAAGAAACCATTAAGAAATTTGCCAGGTTATTGTAAATGTTTTCCCAACCCCCTATCTTTGAACAGATGTATATGGTTTCCACTGTTACTCCTGTTGTTCCTGACCGTTTAGTGGCATTTGTGTTTCCAGTTGTTGCCTCATTTTTAGGGGTTAGGTTTTTAAATATAGGTTTTTTTTAATTTACCACTCTAAGAAAATGTAGTAATCCATTTGTTAAAGAGTGTCCAGTGAGGTTTGGTTTTTTTGCTCCTCATGCTTATCCAGTAGCTGGTTATGTCATTTCCACAGCAGTAGGGGTACTGTATACGGTTGGCAGTCTGTCTGGCTTCAGTACATAGACAGTTGTGTCTGCACATAAGGGAAGTTTTCCTTATAGATAGACTTCTTTATTTTCCAGAATTTGGCTTATATTGTGCCTCAGACCTTGTTTAAATTAGAAGATCTGTGTTTCCAAATAAACATTGTAGTTACGCAGCAATTAATAAGGGGAATTATTTACTATTAAACTTCTGAGCCCAAAAATGGAGGCCCAACTTCTGAGAAAAATGATGCATAGTGTATTCTGACTTCATTAGGTGTGATATGCTTTCAGGAGTTCTATTTCCCTCCCAGAATTTACTGTAGGCACTTCCTAAACTTCTGGATCACATGTACAACATCTAAACACCTAAGCTCTCCATGCAGAGTTCACAGTGGATCCCTTGAGAACTATGCTTTTCATATCTACAGTTTATTATTGCTGGTAATTCCTTGTAACTGTAATGCTTTTCTAATGTGCCAAGACTGAAATATTTTTCCTCAAAGCTGGTTAGTTATTTTCTGCATAGTAGTATTTTCTCATAAACTAGTGTAGAATCATAGAATCAAGGAATTGTTTGGTTTGGAAAAGACCTCTAAGATCCCTTGAGTCCCCCTTATTAACCTTGCACTACTTTGTTGCCACTAGACCATGTCCCTAGGTGCCACATGTGTTTTGAACACTGCAAGGGGTGGTCCACTGCTTCCCTGGACAACTTGTTCAAATGCCTGACCACCAGTGAAGAAAATTTTCCTGGTAAATTTCCCAATGTGGCCATTTCTTGTCCTATTGCTTGTTAGTTGGGAGAAGAGACTGATGCCTACCTCACTACAACCTCCTTTCAGGTAGTTGCAGAGAGAGATAAGGTCTCCCTTGGGCTCCTTTTCTCCAGACTGGACAACCCTAGGTGCTCCTCAATAAGACTTGTGCTCTGGCTCATCACCATATGCACCTCTGGAGTATAAATTCTGTAGGAGCCATTGACAGAATTGATGCTTAGTTTTTCAAGCTAGGTTTCTTCTTTAAAAGGGTCTCTGGAACTTAAGGAATTCTAAGGGAAATTTCCTGCTGAAGTTGATATCTTAATTCGTACCACACAACCCTTAAGATACCAGATTTATTAGTTGTATTGTTTTGAGAATGCACTGAAAAGACTTTCAGCCAGTGCTGTGTAGATAACACTGAAACATTGTCTTCTGCCATACTGCTGATACACTGAGGAAAGAATTTGTGCTGAAGTGAAAAGTTATTTATTAGTTATAATTAAATAGCACATAATCTTGTCAAACACATTTCTGTTGAGTAATGAATTTCACAAAAGTAATTTAGGAGAAATATCTTGCACAGAACCTATGGCTCCTTAACATTCTATCACATATGCATTATAAAAATTGCAAACTGCTGCAGCATGAGCCTTTGTGTCTGATTCACGACTTTGCAATTACACTTTCTCTTCTAGAAATACTGCCCTGATGCTGTTACTTATGCAGTAGCTTTCCCACTCTGCCTGATAATCATGGAAGGGACTTCTGTTTTCAAGATTGTTGCCTGCTCCTCTGCATGTACTAGAGCAAAATTAGTCAGTTGGAATAGTTGGGTGATTTTGCAGATACTAAGAAACCCTGAAACTTTCATCCATTATGGTAATAAAGGGGAGGTTTATTACCACGTGATCTTTTCAGCTGTCTCAGCAGAACAGAATATATTAGGGGGGAAAAGGTTTATCTTGTATATGTGCCATTTTGTTATTTAAAGAGATGCCGTAATTCTGAAATAAGTGCAGTTGTTGTCATGAATTTTACAAATACTGAAGCAGAGTGAGAGGATCCTATGAAGTTGTCCTCTCCATTTTGGTAGGTGGATGTGAATGGAATGTGTGGGAAAAGCTCTACTGCTCACAGACTCTTCTAAGTTAGAGCTCTGGTTAGTGAAGGCCCATTTCTAATAGGAACTGCAGGAGGATTGTCGTCAAGGGCTGGCTGCCCTGGAGCAGATGTGTGTTCATAAAGGACATTCATTGATATAGAGTTTATGGCCAAAAAGTACATTTTCATGACAGTTGTATTCTCTCAGAGGTCTCACTGATCTTGGTTCAAGATCACGGTGGTTCAGGATAATAGTGAAGGTCTGTATGTGTTTGTGAACATGTGCAGATGAGTTCTGACTTTACTCTTTTTATTACAGATGATGAACCAGAACCTGCTGATGGAAAAATTATGTTCAGGAAACCAGCCAAACGTTCATCTGAGAAGTGTTTGGACTTCAATGTAAGCTCAAGTAAGAAGATGAAAGAAGCAAAGAAAACTAAGAGGGAAGCAACTACTTCTCAGAGTACAGCTAAGCAAGTAAAAAACAGCAGTCTTCTCTCGTTTGATGATGAGGAGAATGATGATTAGGAGTTGTATTTTTTTATATTTTACTTGCCCTTCTAGAGACCTGAGTAACATTCAGGGCTTTCATAGAAATTGAAGCATGGTGTCTGAGTCTTCTCTTACTTTGTTACAGTCCAACTAGAGAAATATAGTATAAAATTAGCAAGAGCTAACTAAGTCTTTGCTGTTAGTTGGAACTGTGTGCCATGTCTTTATTTTAAAAGAGAATTTAACCATGTAAGTAAAAGCTATTTGAGGTCACAAATGAGTAGCAAAATATACCTGTAAATATTCAGCTTATGAATTTTCAATCAATCCATTTTAAAATGCCCTCCATTACTAAAATGTATTTCTTCTGTATTGAATAGCCTTAGTTGACAGTTGTGTGGTTTTTACCTGTTCTTATTGACATTCAAAAGAGAGACACTTCATTGCTGTGGAACAGAGACTGAAGTGTTCTGTCTCATAGCTTAACAAAAGTTTGCACAACCTTTGCATTTGTGATTTGCAAGGTTAGCTCTTTGCAGAGCCTTGCAGTAAATGAATCTGCAGTTGCTAAAGTCATGTAGTCTTGATCCTGTCTTTGGTGAATGCAGTCTAAGAAACATCAAATTAATTTGAATTGGTTGTGATAGCAAGGTATAAAGATTTTGATTCTAGTTGATGATATCAACTAATGCAAAAGAAGCCTAAACCATTGGAGATTGTGCACTTTGGTTTTGACACTGATTGGCTCAGTGGTTTGGTGGTGTTTTGGGGTTTTTTAAAAAGTATATTTGATGTAGTTATGGCTACTTACATGGCCATAATTACTTGGGATCTCAGACAGCTTGTTTAAAAAAATGTATTTCATCTTTAAGCTGTGGAAAAGTATTAATTTAGTTTTCTTCACGTAGCAGGGAAGTTGTAAACAGGGAATTTAAGTCGAGGAACGCTACAGCTGTGTGTGTCTTGGTTTAAGACAGTTTCCGGGGCAGACACTCCAAAATGAGTTACTGCCCCTTTTAGTTTTAACTGCTCCCCTTTCACCAATAAGCAGAGATGAAAGCAAGAACATGTAAGTGAAAAAATAACAGTTTACTAAAAAGTGAAACAGCAACAGGCAGGATAACAGTAATCCTCACTAGATACAAAGGTGCTGAATCCCATGGACTACCCGGGAACAAAGAAAACAAGATGACAGAGAAGCCCATCCCCAAAAATGTTGGCCTCCATAGAAGACCATGTGGTCCAGGGGATGAAAACAAGCTGGTGGAGAAGCCCCTTCTCCTGACCATATGGTGGAGAGAGAACAAAGGGAAAAAAAACCCCACAGCATCTGAAACTCTGTGATTATAAAAGTCCCTCTTCCCCTAGACAATAACCAACGAGGAAGAAGGACAAAACAGAAAGAAACCTGGACTCCAAAACTAGTCAAATGCTGCTGATCCATTTGCTCCACATCACCTGACAGGGTCTCTCTCCTGGCAGTGGCAGAAGCTCCATCAACAGTGGCAGCTGGAACTGGTCAGCAGCTGGAACTCATGGAGGGACTTGGCCTCCTCCTCAGCAGAAGATGACAGGCAGATGGCTGGGGCAGCGTGGACTCTGCACCCTGCCACTTCAGCTGAGCCCTGCTGGTGGGCTGCAGTGACCATATGGAGCAGGAGCTGTTCCATTTTTCCCATTGTGGTGCCATGGCTGGCCATCCTGGGTGACAGCAATGAAAAAGTAAGGAAGGAAAAAAGGTCTGAAGAAAACATCCTCACTGGCCCAGAGACCAAAACAAAAGGAAGCTTCTGCCTTGCGCTGCCTCAGGTTCTCTGTAGCTAGCGGAACGAAAGAGAGGCCTATGTGAGTGTTGTCCTACTTCTAAAGGGATCCTGGCACCTCCTGCCTCCACAAACCTGGGGCAAGACTGTCAGGTTCTGCTTCTGACTCCCATGTCGTAAAGGGAGAGTACAAATTTAGGGCAGATGGCTGTAGAAAGAAAATGACCATTTCAGCATCTTTTCTCTGACAGGATGTGCTGAAATTCAAAACGACACTGGGAGCTGATGGGATTTGGGAGAACAAGGTGGTGTAAATGTGACTAGTGACTTTGAAATTATTTGGATGTATGGTGTGTTCTGTAACCATATGAAACCAGTTCTGCTGTGTGACAGGACAGTCAAAACTATTCGGCCTGTAAAGCTTCATTGAGGAGCAAATTTCAAGTCGCTGTGTGAAACAGCTGGTTTTAGTTTGTTCATCTGGTATTAAACAATAAATTATGTTTTCTTTTAAGTGGTCCAAAGATATTTTAATAAAAATTTCAGTACATGAAATGAGATTTACTTTTGCCACCTAATATTGGAGCCTCCTGTGCCTGCTGCCTGTCTCCCTACATACCAGCTTCCTGCAGCATAACATCAGATGCAAGTCTGCACACTGTTTCACACTGTGTGAGTACACGTTACCCTGATTGTGCAAATGAATAGATCTGTTGCCCTTTCAGAAAATTGAAACCACACCTGTAAATGGATATTAAAGTCTTGTTGCACTGGTCTCATATTAGAATTGTGAGAGAGGTGCTGTGTGACAACCTGATTATTCCCATGAGGACATGCTACATTTGTAAATACATAATTTCTCTGTATTCTCTATATATAAAAGAAGAACAAATTTAAAGAAGTACAGAACCAAAGGTTCCCAGGGATTAATATTTCCATTTATTTTGTATACTTAAAACTGGTTTGAATCCATTAAATATACATATACATCATACATCCCCACAAGTAATCTTGTAGCTTTCCAGCATACAAAATGAACATTTGGGCATATGTCAAAGTGGAGTAAATACCCTGACTTGCTAAGGCTCATCTGAAAGAATGAATTAACCATTGGCTGCCCACTTAAACTTTTCTGGTTCTGTTCATCAGCACAGAAATAATATATTTGCTTACATTTTTCTTGCACAACCTGGAAGCTCTTGACTTGAGCTGTGAGACTGTTTAGGAGACATGGCTGTTGAGGTAAGTGTTTGCCAAGGACCGGAAGGAATTTGGTTTTACCTTAAAATTAGAGAAACCCTCACAAATATGCAGTTGATCTGGCCTGTTCAAAATAAGATTGAGATCTTGTTTGAGTCTGGTTAGTAATTGCATTTAAACAAAAGTTACCATTTTTAGTGAAAGACTTGGGAGACTGAAGTCCAGTAAAAAGAGGGTTACCTTAAAGTATTGAGTGCTGTACTTTTGGTTAATCATGCTTCTTGCCCTACAACTTTATGACAGATGTCTGGAATGCGAATAAATTGATTGAGTTTACTTGGAAATAATAAATTAAAAAGTATGTTGTTCTTTAGGCAGCACAGCAGGGGAAAGAAAGGTGGATACGGAAACCCAGTTTCTTTCCTGTATTCTGACTGATTTGTAGTGCTCTGACCAGGAAGAGACCTTTGTATTCATTGTATTTCACTCCCAGTTCACCTAACAATAACTAAGTGAATAGATTTATTAAGAGGTGTGAGTGATGCACAAAAGCATTGTAATCAGGTAGTCATGTGAAAATTCAGTGTTTTTACCATGTCACACCACGAAAATCACACACACTATCAACTCCTCATGAAATTTGTGACTGAAGAGAACAATTACTTGTTCATTTAGGAAAGAAATGTGAAACCCTTAAGCAATCCCCTGTCTTAATGGGCCATGGGAAAATAATAATCACAACTTTCTTATAAAGGGGAAGCCAAAGTTAAGTATGTGGAACAAGAGGCTAGGACAGGAAAGGACAATTTTCCTGGGTCTTCCTTCTCTCTTGCTTTTCCTTGCCTCCATTCCCAGTCCTTTTCCCCTCCTGCAGTAGAGAATGTATATGCATTTATTTTCTCATGCAGTTTGCCCAGTTAAATGTGAGGGAAGTGCTGGAGGAGCAAGGTGAGAGTAGCTGAGGCTTGTTACCCGATATAGGAATCTTGGTCAGATGTGGCCTGTTACCTCATAAGGGAATCTTGTACAGTTTTTATTTATAAAGTACTTGAAATTTCCCAGTTCATTAAGACCAAAACATTTATTGATGGTGTTAGCTGAGCAGTGGGGTGCAACAAATCTGGTGAACTGCAGTAGTGTTGCAGCAATAGATGCTTATAATGGAGGCTTTTTATACTGCAAAGCTGCTTGGATGTCAGTAGGAGAGGTGAGATACTCTGTCACCTTAATTTCTTTTGCAGAACCAGGATCTTTCTCTAAATGATATGAATCAAGGTGAATCATCAAGAATGCTGCATTCTTGATAGAATGAGCAAGAAAATGCACATGTGGGCAGGTGGCTCAGGAGTTCATACCTTTGGTTGTATGTCTGAAATAAACACAAATTTGTTGTACTGCAAATGTTCATTTCATTGGCCTAAAGAGGGAGGGATGAGTCAGAATTCTCTTCTAATGGTTTTTTTGTCCAGCACTTTTCCAAGAAATATCATTTTGAGGATCAAAAGCTGTGTTTTGCAGACACTGAGCACAGGAAACCTGTATTTAGCGGTTTTAATTACACATTTTTTAAGTTTCATCACAGGACTTAATGTCCTTTTTTTACAGTGCTTCAGTATATAATCCTGTTAGGAAGCTGCAGATTTAAAATGAAGCCGGAAGCAGCAATGTCATAGTTTCAGCTGATTGTTTCCCATGTGTTTTGGTTTTGTCTAAATTTAGAGGGAAATATCTCCTGATAGAAGGCAATTACAGCTGCCCCTCCCCCACCAGGTTCGGGAAAGAAATACTCTCGGAGGAAAGTGAAGAAAAAAACTTATTTATTTAATAAACACACAGAAAAAAGCAAGAATAATAATTGTGCTGTAGTATATTAACTAAGTAATGCTTCACTTGGCTGTGCAGAGCCAACTGCGTTCTCAAGGACATGAGGCTTGCCTGCAGATGAGTCATTACCTTTTGTGCAGCACAAGAGGTATGATGTGCAGTCTCAGCAAGTGTTTGTCCATTGAAGTTGGTTAATAACCTATAGGCCTCTTGTGTGGCAAGATGCCATAAATCAATCCTTTGTGCATTCAGCAAACAGAAAGGCCGGTATATCAGCTGCCTCTTCAGTATCATCCCTTTATTCCCATTCCTAGAGCAAGGTACTAATCTGCAAAGCCATTTTTCATGTTGTAGACCTTCCCTTCTACCCCACTTCCTCGAGAGCATTTCACAGGCAGCAGTCACAAAGATAGCCATTAAAACCAGGGGAGACACACCACAGGGTTTTATGTGACTGCAACCACCTGTAGACTTCCTCGAGATTTTGAGAACCTGTAAAATCTCAGAGCCAGCCTCTGGGAAGTAACTTCCTTCTGAGGAAAAGGAATGGGACCAGTCAGGAAAATTACCCAAGACTGAATTTTACTGTTATTTACCTCACTGTTAATGTCTTTTTTGTTGAAGGTAAAGCAACAGCTGGTAAAAGCAGTTCTTTCCCTCTTACCAGAAGTGGCTTTGGTGCCATTCCAATCCATATGGCGAAGGATTCCTTTTCCTTGACTCTGGTGGCAGTCCTCAGTGCCATGCCTGATTAGTTAAGGCCATGGGCAAGAGGGAGCTACCTTGTAAGAGGCAGAAGTTATTAGAGGAAGGTGTTGTCAAGCCTCTGTAGGATAGCGGTGATCACTGCACACTTTTAGTTTTGATATCATGAAAGAGTTGTTCCCTTAGGGACAGCACAGTAACAACGAACTTTAAAAGGGCAGATTATAAAACTATGAGGAAAATGGTTAACAGCAGGCTGAAGGGCAAAGAGAAGTACTTAAAAACCATAGAGATCTGCCTGGAGGCTATTTAAGAACATTGTATTAGAGGCACAGATGGTTTGTATACCTCTGAGCAAAAACAGCCTATGAGGAAGGATGAAACTCACAGGGTTACGTGGGAGAAAAGCGTGAGTATAGAAAGGTTGAAAAGCATCCCTTAAAGATGATGACTGTCTGAATGACAGATTAGGGAATGTTACCAGGAGAGTGGAGAGAGCTGGAAAGTCAGTGCTGGGGAAAAGACTATAGCAGCTGCTGACTTTGGATCCCCAGGATGAAACACTGAAAAGAATGAGTCTAATAAAGTCCAGACCACTCTGCCTCTGAAGACTGGGCTACGCCAGATGAGACTTAACCAGAAAAAGCAGCATACTGTTAATCTGAGTTAGCTAGCACAAGCCAAAACCTTAATAAATCAGTATGCATTTTTAATATGTTACCAGGCCAAATTTAAGAGTAAAGGAGTCTGTTCAATCATAGTTACTCTATGCTCGGACTTTATTTTCACCTTGTGTTATATACAGTTCCAAAAATGCTTTCAGTCTTTGCTGAAGAAGGTAAGAGTTTTAAAAAAAAGAAATTGAACAGTCCTAAAAACTCTGATTTTAGTAAAAGAAAAAACCCTGCATAAAACCCTAGTAAAAGAAAAAACCCTACCTGTTCTGATACAGCTTTGAGCTGAGAGAGAGACTATCTGATAAGGATGAAGTGAAGTTTGCACAGCATTTTCATGCTGATGTGTAATTGGACAGATGCAGAATTTTATTGTATATCAGAACAAGAATGCACTGATTATAAATTAGGCAGGGAACATCTCAGGTATCACAAACCTGATGATGTGTGCAAAAAGAGTCCCTGTGAAATCAATGAAAGCTATTTTCTGGTTTAAAACCAAGGAAAGGCAGGGGAAGGTTAGAACAACTTATTTTTGCAATAAAACCTTGATGCACACAGTCTCACTGGGACTAGAGCCCTGGCATCTAGGCAGTTTTATTCTGCCCTGTTAAATTGAAACAAACAATTCAGCTGCCCGAGTCCCTTCTTTTCTCCTCTGACATGCCAGCTATCTTCAGAGAAGAGATTAAGCATTGTTCTCATGAGTGCCGCAGCAGCAGCAGCAGCAGCAGCAGCTTTATAATTTAAGGGCTACATAAAATTTATGGAGCACTGAGAAGAGCTTAAATCAATTTTATGATTTTCATAAATTATTTCAGGCAGATGAAGTTTCTGCAAAACGCCGGTGATGTTTGAGCTGTTTATCCAATGGACAACACTGAAAATAGGGATTTTCAAAGGCACCTGTGGGAATTATGTATCTGAGTTTGATGGCAGTTAGAAGACTTGTTCCTTTGAGCTACTTAGTATTCCAATATAAATTTTTAATCATTCCTAATTGCTTAAAATACTTGGTAAAAATCAAAATTAGAGGAGGGTCAAATTCAGAGCAATTTTGAAATTGCATTTAAATGCTTCGTATGCTTTTAAACAGTGGATGGGTAACCTGTAATTCTACTTCAAGTGAAAAACCAATTTGGCACTTGTAGAGTTAAGCCTTTTCTTACGACAGTGTATTTTTGGGTTGTTGTTCAGGCCCCATTTACTGAGGAACTGTTCTGTCTGCTTCACACTGTATCTGCAAATTACTCCAGCTGCTGAAGAGAAGGATCTCCCTGTAGAGCAGAAAGGGAAACTGTAGCTGGTTCCTTTATCACATTTCAAGATTATATAATAGGACAAATATAATTCCATACATTACAGAGATGAATAGAGATTGAACTTCCCTTCTGGACAAGTAACTAAAGAGCTGATAGGATGCAATTCCCATTTCATCCTAATTTGGGTATTATTGGTGAATGGAAGCCTTCTGCTCCCTGGGCATTATGGTCATCAGGATACAGGTAGATTGGAGACCTTTTGTATAATTAGGACACCTCTGAGCTATAATGTTTCATATATAATTTTCCATATTTTAAGATGCTCCAATTCCTCTACACTGACAGCCTTGTGTTTCAGATTATTTCACACTGAATATACTAAACATGGTACTAAAGGGAAGATCCATTGTTGAATTCCTCTACACTGGATGGGCAACTTGGGATAAATTATTTACTGATATTACTGCATTGCTCTAAGTGAAATGACACTGATAGATATGTGAGCTCGTTACTAAACCTGAACAAGGTAGTCTGAGGCGAGTAGGTTTAAATTCAAAGAAGTTAAATGTGCGACACTCCAGGATCTTGCCCCTGAATTCCTATAGCAAACAATATACGTAAATAATGGGAGCTTCTTACTCAGTGGTCATTATTCTGCAGGAGGGGATTTGTGACTGCTGTGAATGAAACACTGAACACAGTCCACGGTGTGAGGAAAGCTAATACAATTTCAGCTCTATAAATTAATGTGTCATGGAGAAGAAATGTGAAATAATCTTACCCTAATTATTCTCTGCTTCAGACCTTATGTGGAGTGATGTGTCTACTTCTGTGCACTATACTTCAAAACAGAAAGATACTGTCCTCCAACAGAAAGTAGTGGTATTGATCAGGAGTCTAGAAAACATGAAGTGTAAGACTGAAAGAAGTGAGTAGTACATCTAGAGAAAGGAGATGCAGAGAAAGGAATAGGAATGTGATACCAGTGTTCAGACATATAAAGCTTGCTGCAAAGAGGGAAGTTGTAAATTGTTCTCTGTGTCCACTGGGAATACAAAAAGAACTAATGGATTTAAATTGTAGCCAAGGAGATTTAAGGAAGACATTAGGACAGGCTTTCCATCTGTAACAGTAGTGAAATATTGAAACAGATTGCCTGGGGAGGTTGTGGGATCATCATTGCCAGACATTTTTAAGAACAGGTTAGACAAACTTCTGTCAGGAATGACTTGGGTATAATTGATCCTGCCTTAGGGCAGAGGGCTGGACTAGATGACCTTGCAAGGTCCCTTCCAGCCCTACTTTCTATGGTTCTCTCATTAGGAAGGCTGATGTCATATTCCTAGGACCTCACCATTCCTTTCAAAAGCAAAAACATGCTACAACGATGGCAAGAGTCAGATTGAAACTGACAGTATCTGGGAAAAGTAGCAGGCAGTGCTGTTCAGCATCTAACATGTTCCAGGTGGGTCACTCTCCTTCCACATGCCATGACACATTTGGCCACATGCTGTGTTTCCACTCACTCACTCACTCACTCACTCACTCACTCACTCACTCACTCACTCACTCACTCACTCACTCACTCACTCACTCACTCACTCACTCACTCACTCACTCACTCACTCACTCACTCACTCACTCACTCACTCACTCACTCACTCACTCACTCACTCACTCACTCACTCACTCACTCACTCACTCACTCACTCACTCACTCACTCACTCACTCACTCACTCACTCACTCACTCACTCACTCACTCACTCACTCACTCACTCACTCACTCACTCACTCACTCACTCACTCACTCACTCACTCACTCACTCACTCACTCACTCACTCACTCACTCACTCACTCACTCACTCACTCACTCACTCACTCACTCACTCACTCACTCACTCACTCACTCACTCACTCACTCACTCACTCACTCACTCACTCACTCACTCACTCACTCACTCACTCACTCACTCACTCACTCACTCACTCACTCACTCACTCACTCACTCACTCACTCACTCACTCACTCACTCACTCACTCACTCACTCACTCACTCACTCACTCACTCACTCCAAAGCTCATTCCTCTGCTCCAATTTATCATGACGCTAATGCTCAGCTTCATTATGCGGCTGTGTTTAAATAAGCTAATGCCACTGTTAATGTGCTCAGTATCCTTCTTTCCATCCTCAGACACTTGATATCCCTCCTGCTGCTTTCTGCTCACATGTTCTTTTATTCCTGTTGATAAATTTCATTTTCATCTCTTTTGCTGCTTTCCTTTCAAGATGTGCTTGCGTTACAAACTGCAGTTCAGCAGTTTAGCAGTTGGATTGCATCCAAATATTACCAAATGCCACATCTTTTAATATCAGGCAGAGCAGCTTGAATTTTCTTCCTTGGAGTGCTGTAAAAGACACACTGACATGTTTTCTGTGCAAATGCCAAAAAAAAAAAAAAAAGCTTAACAAAAGATGAAGGGGTGTGAAGCAAGCTGAAAAATCTGCATTCCCAGGATTTTCTATTTTCCCTGATTTCTGGATTTAGTTCATGACCCAGCTGCTGATCTATGAAACTCTGTGGAACCATGCCAGTTTCTAGCATCCAAGAATTTGCTGCTGTCACTTTTGTGACTGTTAGTACCTTCGTGTTCAGCTAAATAACCATATGTGTTTTTATCCCCAAAGGCCGTGCCTGGCCATTGATGATCACAGTATTGCCAAGCCCTTGGATTCTAAAAAATTCACTGTCAAACCATGAAGTAGTATGTATACATGTGTGTGTGATATATATATAGATATATTTGGAAGTATATACTATGTATTTGAATTTGGCATTTCAGCATTCATGGGTTTTGAGTTTTTCTCTACAGCTATATGGAGATTAAAAACTGAAGTAAAAATAAAAACAAAACTGGAATAAAGCTGGGCTTTTTGCATACTCACATAATGCTTCCAGAAGCTGAGATGTGAAAAAATTCAGCTTATACCATGAAATATGGTAGTGCTATAACTGGATATTTGGCCACTAAATTGTTTTACTGCATCCTTCAGAGATAAAGATGCTATCAGTTGTTTTTCATAATGGTGAAATGCTTGTCAGGATGTTTTAAGACACCCATTACTCTTATGTATCTTTGTTATTTCCTTGTCACAGATTATCATATGCACTGTAGCTGTGGGTACTGCATGTGGTTTGCCCTAGAGGACTTCTCTTGATTTGGATCAGAGTCCAGAGTAACTTTTGCCATGTTTGTTCATCTCTTTTGCTCAAGACTTGTCCTTCACATGTTTTGGAGGTAGATAGACAAACAGCACAGATACTCAGGTGCATCCAGGTCACATGGCTGTGTTCCTTGTCCTTGTTGTGCATTCTGTGTGTGTATTCCCCAGCTTCTGCTGCGGTTGTATATGTGGGGGATAAAGTGCACCTCCAGGTCACTGCTCCAGAACCCATGTGCCCCCAGAGTTTCAACCTGAGGTGCATTGGCTCAGCAAAGGCTTTTGTCTGCGGGCAGATTTCCCCTACGTCACTTGCTTCTACTTTGTGCTTTGCATTGCTCAAAACACTCCTTTTCTCTTCCCTGTGGGTACAGTCTGTGGCAAGGGATCACTTGACCCTGAAATGCAGTTTCACTCATTTTGCCCACTAGATAATGTTGAAATTGAGAGGAAGGTAAATCTTGTTATTTAGACACAGCAACCGTGATCATTTCCTGCTCCTATCAGATGTTTCCTGTGCAATAGCGCTTCTTAATGTCTTGTCTTTCCATTCTGGCACTTTTTGGTGGCAACGTATTTGAATTGCAAGTGCCCTAATGTATTTTTTCATGTACCTCTTGGGCTGTTTGCTCTTTAGTTCTTCTTACCTCCTACAGCCCCAGCACAGAGGCTAACACATCATCCAGCCAATCTGCCTTGCAAGGAGTGAAGGGGCCTGTTCACTGCACCTCCTGAGCAGAACCAGCGTGAGTGAGCATTTGCAATGTGAGACTGCTTCTCTAACTCACCGGTCTGTTTACATCCTGTTGTACCTCTGCAAACCTCCTGTGTTGCCCTCTTTGCCCTCAGCTTTGGGTCAGCACAGACAGACGCCAAACGTGCCTGTGAATTGCACACTACCAATTTCCCCAGCTCCTCTGCACCTCTAGGGAGTTCAGAGAGTCCATGGTGGCTGCAACACCAGCTCAGTTTGGGGTTTGAGTGAGTTAGAGGCTTCTATGTGTGGATGCAAGCTTTTTTAAGGCACCTTTCAGTGCTTAAGAGCCTGTGTAGGTTCTAATAAATAAATGCTTTTGTCTCAAGTGTTGACTTTAGTGCAGTCATTCAGTACCATGTGCACAAACACATACCCATGAATCTTGTTGAACTGTGAGGTTTAGAAAGCCAGTTTCTTGGTGATGCATCACGAGTTTGCACGGCACCTATCCTAGGGGAGCCCTAATGTGAGCCACAGACTCTGGGGTGCTACTTCAGTACAAAAATATAATAGTAATTTGTAAATGAATCAGGGAGATTTTAAAATCCATCTTCTTCTGCAAACAGCGATTATTGAAATGGTTGCAGTTATCGCTGAGGACTGAACATATAAAGTGCTTCAAGATAGAGAATTGGATTCTCTAAACATATAATTCTTTTATCAATAATTCTTATGAGCAGTCTTCTTTCTACCCTCTCCCTTTTGCCAAAACTCTCCCCTCTATTATGTACTGAGCTCATCTGCCTCCCGGATAGCTGTGGATTTGTTGGTATACAAATTAATTTTGTTATTGACTAGAATGAACATTTGGAGGATAAGAATGCCATTGCTATTCATACCTAAAGGTAATCAATACCGGTACAGAGGAATAAATATTTTCTAACCAAGTAAGCATCCTCTCCAGCCTTATTTCGTTTTTCTAAACCCCACAGGACTGTATCTTGTGAACAAAGCAGTGAGGGGCAATAGGATTTACATCTTGTTACCAAAGGAGGATCAGGAGAGAGAGAAACTTCTCTGTTGGTCTTGGCTCTTCCCATACTCCAGCTCATCAGTCACTCGTAACAGCCTCTGTTTACTCTTTGACTGCAATGGGGTAATTATTTGTCCATCATCAGTTTATTACCTCCAACACAGTGGAGAAGAAAGAAATCCCTTTTTGAAGAGCCTTGATGTCTCCTTGGGAATGGCAGACAGTAGTCTGCAACTACAGCGTTTAAGAGAGAGCATGTGATGGGATATTAGAATGATGTGGTGTTATTTGCTTCAGCCTGGGATCTGTTCTGCAGAACAAGTATTATTAGCATGTAAAAAGCAACGGAAAGGGGAAAGAATAGCAAAAAGTGGTTGAGTTTGCCCTGTTCCTGGCCTATTCCACTGGCCAGTTCCAGCTGCTCGTGACCAATTGCTGGTGCCGTTTGGGGTGTCTCAGGTTTTCCTTGCCCAGAGACAGCCAGGAGATTTGCGCTCGCTTGTAGCCAGGTTCTGCCTTCATTTAAGCCTGAAATGAGTCGGGGGCGAACAGAGCGTCAGAGACGGATTTTGCAAAACCCTTCCCGAGGGCTCGCCAAGGCCATGCCGCGTTGCGAGGCAGGAGGCCGCGCAGCCGGCCCTGGCGCGCCCGGCTCCCCGCACAGCCGGGCCGCTCCTTCGCGGCGCTCCCACCGGCCGGCAGCAGGTGGCGGCCGCGCCTCAGGCTCGGCAGCGGGGCCGGGCCGGTCCCGCGGGGTTGTGGCGGCTCCGGNTTGGCTTCGGCAGTGCCCGCCCGCGGCACCGCGACCGCCGCACTGCCCGGGCCTACCCTGGCCCGCACTGCCCTGCCCTGCCCTGCCCTGCCCTGCCCTGCCAGCACACAGCGCGGGGCTGGGGTTGGCGGGGTTATTCTTTTGTGTTTCTCTATTTCCCCCGTCTTCCCTTTTTCTCCTTCCCTCCTCTCTCTCCTACATGTCTAGGGTAACACCTGCTGCTCGGGTTTGTATTTGATTTGGGATGAGTGAAGAGCAAAGTGCTGTGAGGGGCAAGATAGAGCGATGCTTTCCTCCGGTGAGAAAGCTGTGTTCTTGGGTGCACAGAATCACAGAAGCACAGAACATTCTGAGCTGGAAGGATCGTCCAGTCCAGCTCCTGGCCCTGCACAGGACACCCCAAGAATCACACCACGTGCCCAAGAGCATTGTCCAAACACTTCCTGAACTCTGCCAGGTTTGGGCTGTGACCACTTTCTTGGGGAGTCTGTTCAGTGCTTGACCACCCTCTGGGTGAGGAACCTTTTTCTAATGTCCAACCTAAACTTCTCCTGACAACTTCAGGCCATTCCCCTCAGGTCCTGTCACTGGCTGCCAGCAGTGGCTGCTTGTTGAGGGCTGCACTGAGGGACGCCTGCTGCACTCCCAGTTCCCACTGTTCTGCCTTTGTTGGCTCTTACTGTGTGCTGTGCCTACACGGGTGATTAGGAGCTGGAGCCCAGGGTGCCCAGCTGAGTGTGTCAGGGCCTCATGGCTGGCGAGCCCCAGGGTGAGGATGAGGACGGGAATGAGGCACACCATGGCTTGCACACTGCTCTGGCCGCTGGCCACCACAACCCAGGGTTAGTGACCTAGCTGATGGATAAGGCAGAGTCAGGCCCCTCGTGTTGGTTAGGGATGGGTGGGAGATTAACTGCAAAGAGTATGGGGGACTTTCTGTGGAGCACCCAGTAAAAAGACCAAAAATGGAGCTGAGCGAGACAGCCTTAAAATTCAATGAAGAAAAGCCATAGTGGAACAGAGACTCCTTTCTGATGTAGGGTACTGATTATGGGCTGTATCTTGCAATTATTATACACGCAGTTGGAAAGTGAAGTGAAAAGTCTCCATTGGCTTCAGAGGGAGCCTCTGTAAAAGCCTCATGGGTGTGAGGAAGCCATAGCACAATTCTGTGTGCTACTGTTGAAACTTGAGTATCATCAATATCTGAATCTTGCAAGTTCTCTTTGATTTGGCTGGCTCTGTTTGCAGTGCCTTGACCTGTTATCTGTACACATTATTTATCACTTATCTCCCGGCACAGATGTGCCCAGAATTTTATTAAGCAGAACAAACTGTAGTTGAATATTTAGGCTGAAGTGCAATTGGTAATGCAGAAGCAGTGGCCCTACTATGGTGTGATTGCTAATATGCTATAAAGTGCAGAAGAGTTCAGGTCAATTAATCAATATTTGTGGAATTGCAGAATAAAATTTCCAGCTACTGGATGTTTGATACCTGGATATTTAATCATTAGACCATGTATACTTACTGAGTCTGTATGCATAGGTGCTGTCTTAAAAAGGCAGTATGTGCTGGAGACGTAAAGTCCTGCTGGAGACAGAAAGTCACACTGGAGACATAAAGTCATTCTGGAGGTAATAAGGTTTTCTGATATCTCTGAATCTGACCTCTTATGGGAACAGGATCCAGGCACACATCAGGTGATGGAACTTGCACAACATGGTATGGAACAGGAGCTTATTTAAATGAATCTGCCATTTGGTGGCTGCCTGTCTACTCACAGCTTCTCTTGAGTGCCAGTCCTGTCCTTTTTGAAATGAGAACAGTAAGATAGCTGTCCTTTGCAAAACATGATGAAACCTGCCAGTGAGCATTTCCACATGCTGTTTTCTCTTTGTTTTGTAATTGTATTTTTAAATAGAAATGAGCAGCCACTGAGATTTTGAGACGAACACTTAGGAATGTAGACGTAGGTGGAAAGCCAGTCCTACGTCCACAAGGTCCACCTTTCATTCTTAAAATATCAATCCCATAACCTTGAATGCTCTTTGGAGATATCTGTAGACTTAACTGAATGAAAGCAAGGAATAAACAACCCATTTTGTTCCTCAAGCAAATAAATACATCTGTATTATTAAACATGAATGTCTGAAGTTAAGCATCAAGAATCTTTTTTTGGCATCTGAGTATCTGTTCTCTGTACTCTCATTGGTTTTTTAGGTGCTAGCTTTTTAGCTTTCCGTGGCAAAGACCAGTCCTTTCTCCATGACAACCTCCAGGTGCTTCAGCAGAGCACTTTCTTAAGCACCATGTCTCTTGAGCATTTTGAGGCATTGAGCACAGCTTCCCCAGCCCCACAGTTGGCTGCTACAGTCCTGCTGATGGGGTTTCACCCAGACAACATTGAGACACATACCAAAGAGCAGGGAGAGAGGAGGGGGAAACATGACTTGTCTCTAGACACCTTTATTCTGTTCCACATTTATTTGCCTGCCACTGGGAAGCATAATTTCTGTATAGGCTGTCTCTCTTCATCTGTGAGTGGGGGAGACGGTGGTAAGCCAGAGACCAAGACAGCAGAGCCATCGCTGCTCCTCACAGCTCACAAAGAATCAGACTTGTGGGAATAGCTATGCCACTGCCACTGAACCAGTGCAGGCCAGGGATGATGCCACAGCTACCGAGATGAGATCTCACTTAAAGCTGGAATTTTACCACTCTGCTTTCTCTGCCAAGGTGACTGCTCTCCTTGGGCAACTGCCCACCTCAGGTATTCCTCTGACTGGCCCTCTTTTTACTCCTAGTGATGACAAGGTACTCCTAAGTGCAAATTATTGCAAATAAATGGACATAAATATCTATTAAGAATTACAGAAAGTAATGCTACTGATAATTAAATTGGCAACCCCATCTGCTGTGCAGCTGACCAGGGTTAGCTTCACTTTACCTCGGCAGCTGCGTCCATGCTGTCTTGAGGTGAAACTTAAGTTCCTCTTTGCCTGTCTGGCAGGCAGTGATCCTGTAAAGCCTAACTCTTTGAAGGCAGGCCTCTTTACATGGCTAAGCACGTCCAACATGCTCCAGTGCCACCCTGTACACACAGGGAGCTGGGCCACAAACTCTCTGTGGGGGCAGCAGAGCTCCCAGTAACTAAAGCCGCTCCAGAAGCTGCTCTTTCAGAGAGATCCAGATGAAACCAGAGAGGCTGTTTACTTCATGTGAAGTAGAGGTTTAAAAGCTCAGGCATCCTTTCTAATCTAGAGCGAGGGGGCTCTGTTGGTTGTGTCGTGGATATTGCTCTATTTCAGGAAGTCTGAGTGTGGGGCAGTTGTCCCCCTCCCAGTGGGGGACCACAAACAGGTGGCAGAGCTTTATGACCATCTGGGCCTTCTCAGGTTGCTAAATGGGTGGGGGAATCCCTTCTAGATCCTGCCCAGCTGAGAAGGGGATTCCAGGGGGTTCCTGCTGCGAAAAACGCTTACAACCCAGCTCTGCTCTAATTGCAGCATCAGAAGGGGGCAGTACTAGAGGTGCAGATGATGGGGGATATTTACTACTCCCCTCGCCTTTCTCCAGGAAGCCCTTTCTGTTCTTTGCACCCAGTTTTAACAGCTCAGGGGTACTGAAATCTCAAGCGCTCCTGATGATTAAACCAAAATTGAAACAAAGAAAGAATGAGAGAAGGTCGATTCAGTTTCTTGTATAGCAATCTCCACCCTTCAAACTCTGGGATAAATGTTTGCAGAATGAGACCCTTCAGTGAAACACCCACTTTGAATTTCAAGCCCAAACTTCTCCCACCATATGCAAAGACTTTGTCATCACGCAGATCCTTGTCATCACATCTGTTTGATCAAAGCGTTCCTGGACAGAAAGTGGGGGTTGTGACTGCCGAGCTGTATGCCTTATCCAAGCCTGTCATTGCTCTTATGGCTGCACTCACAAAAGCTGCCGCTTTTGCCTGCAGAGCCAGTGTTTAACACCTTTGTTTACCAGAGCTCCAGATAACCAAAGCTCCAGTTCTCTGCAGGAGGTGCTACAGAAAAGCAAGAGTCTCTCCTAGCTTATTCAGAGTTCCAGAGTTTCTGAAGAATGTACAGAAAGGCCTGTCTAGGAATTAATATTCCCGCTATCCCTTGCCTATTTTTCAAAACTTAATTTTATTTAATGGGGTTTTAAAATCTGGGCAGTCTTTCCCACATCCCTTCTCCTCCACACTATGGTAGTTCATTTCTGGACCATAAGCATTTGCACCAACCAAACATATCAGCAGGTTTAAAAGAATGAAACAGGTACTTTACATGTAATTAATTTAGTGATTTGCTCAGTTGCTGATTCACGTGCATAACCTCAATTAACATTAATGAGAGTTATGTAGGCATGTCAAGGGCAGAATAGACCCTTAATAATCTAACATGCAATGTTATTACATTACTGCTGTAATTATATCCTGCACACACATCATTTCTACTTTGCTTCATGAACTGCTCCTCAAATGTGGTGGCTACTCATCTATTATGCTGCATATGTTAATGCTGAGGTTACACTAAGCATTATCTTTTCTTATTCATTGTTCTGCTGCCTGTCCACGAGAGATACATGGAGCTAAATAAGTAAGCTGCCAGTTGGTGTTTTTGCAAAGCTACAAGTTTTGGATTTTTTGAAGGTGATACTGGAAGCTAGAAACGATCATAAAACAACAAACCTCAGCAGAACAGCATGTCATCTCCCATTCAGCATTTTATTTTTTGTTTATTTTTAATTAGAATCTGAGCAAGTGTGGCTGAGGCACCTTTAGCCTTATGGTCAAAGAAAGCCACAGGTATGTGAATCATACCTCTGAAGGAGGTGTTGAAACAATTCTGCTCTTCTGGAGGATTTTTAGTCTTTGTTAAATAATTCTTCTTTTCGGAGAGAGAAGGAAGAAGAGTAGAGAGTAGTAGTGGTGCACCAATTGGATGCTACTGGAAACTGAAGAAATTGAGAAAACTGAATGTTATCTAATTGGTGTAAATAGCAATTTTCAGGTGATAAAGCCTAACACAGCTGGCTCAGTCTGCTCTATCTCTTGTCCAATGAAGTTGTTGTATATGGACAACTGCTTTTGGGTTTTGGCTGTGGGATGTATTCTGCCTCTATGTTTGTACCACTGTTCCCTGATCTGTCACATACATTTCAGTATCTTTGTCTCGAGGCTCCCTCCTGCACTTCTGCAGAAGATAAGGCCTAATACATTTCTGAGTATGTGGGCTACTGTTCAAACCTGCGTATTTGTAGCAGCACAGTATATCCCTGCAACTAATCATAGGCTCCCTGTGGCCGTCTTGCCGTGACAATAGTGCCCAGTACCTTGGATATTGTACTGCTGTGGAATCAGAGGTACACACAGTATGCCTGCACCTTTACAGGATCACACAGCTAAGCCAAGTAGTTCAGATTAGCTTGGCAATTAAGGGATAGTGAGAAGCAGGGAATCCTTAATGCTGACTGACAACATGGCACTGGTCGATGCGAAGGGAAAAGAAGCACTTGCAAAAACTTGAACATTGTGAAACAGCCAAAGCCCCCGAGTTAATGCTTTCTTTATACAATCACCATCAAGCAGGTGGCATGTTCTGGGCTGAAGGTAAATACTGATACCAACATCCAGCAATCTCTTACTGAGGAATTTGGTTTTACTACTTCTGTTTATGTAGGGCCTAATGCTAGTTAAAGTGTTTGCTAAAAGAGAGCTCTGTTTCCAAGGTAACAGCTACCTAACTTTATTACTAAAACTGCACTAATTCAAACAAGGATCTGAACAAACTGATTCATGTTAATTTCAAGCTCCATTAAAAACACAAGGAAAAAAAAATCAATGTTCACCAAATGGAAGAAGAAAAGAAATCAATAAAGAAATTTTATTTTCAGCATTTTAAGTGGGGTTTTGTAAACAGTAGAGGTTAAAAAAGTAAAAGTACTTGAGAGTGATACACAGCATCCTTGTAAGCTGTACTGTAACAGGAGAACAAAAAGATTCAGTGATAATGTAGGAATAATTATTAGAGATGTAAAAGCTTGAAAAACAGAAGCACGGAGGTGGAATCACCTGTCTCAAGCCACATGCAGCCAGGTCTCCCAACATGTTGTCCAGTGCCCCTGGGCTGTGACTCAAGAGCGATGGCCAGAAGCCTCAGAGGAGAGCACAGGTGTGGTTGTGTCATGGCCTACATTACTCTGAGCCGTGTGGGCGACAGCAGCTGTGCCTGTGTCACTGCTGGGACTCAAACATTTGCTAGCAACCAACATACAAACACTCTGGGGATCCTGGTTGTGTGGTTTGACTCCTATGATGTGCCGAAGCCCCTGCTGCCCCCGTTTTCCCTGCTGTGGTTTCCCTTGCTGGCAGAGGGGCAGGTACACTGGCACAGCTGCAGTCTGGGCATAGCCAGTGGCACGCTGGCACGGCTGGGGCTGTCAGGTGGCACGTGCTGCTCAGAGGGGTCTTGGAGGTGGGGTTTTGCTCGTGGTTGAGATACCAACTCAGCACTTGGGAGATCTGCTTCCATCTCCTCCCTGCTCTCAGCCTTTGTGCTGCCCCTCCCAGCTGTAAAATGGGGGTCACAGCTCTCTGATGCCATTTGAAGGCTAACCCCAGTATTAGAAGCAGCGACTCAGAAGGCAGCAAGGTTTGGAGGGCACTGAGCGAGCCATTTTGAAATCAGGCATGGTAACTCAGCTCTTCATGCTTTACAGGACATTTATCTGATTCCAGAAGCTGCAGCTCCTTTCCTTTCAAATTAAGGCTGTCTTGGCAGGTCCATGAGTTTTGAAACTGTTTGAAAAAGATTTTTGCAAGGAGTAGCAATGACTTTTCCCCTTCACTGGGCCGTATATTTTCCAATTTGCCACTGTTAATAAATATTCTTATTTTCAAAATCTGGATGGAGGAAGGAGGGAGCTATAAAGAGAGAATTTTTCTGAATTCTCCACAATAGTGTCTTTCCCAGACAAAATATTGTTTTATTATTTAAAAGGGTGAAAATAATTGACTGTAGCCTTGAAGAGCCTAAAATATACTTAGTGACAATTCCTGATAGAAGTGAGCTCTTCAAGATCCAAATTATTTCAATATTATCTGGAACAGGGCATCTCATTCTTTTCTCTAAAACTTTTACTACTGAGCACTCTCCTCGAATAATGAAGTTCTAGATTTAGATGTGTGATAGTAGGTTTTAACCTACCCAGCTAGAAAACAGTAATGTCACATGCCTGCCCCTTGTGGGTAACAAATGGTCTCACTAGAGCTCTCCAAAACAAGGAGGTAAGGGCACAGAGTGTGCAGCCAGTGCTTATACACCAAGCATCTAGTTTTCAGTCTTTACATTACTTGTACCTGTAAAGAAAAAAATCAGAGAGGATGAAAGGCAAGATCTCAAGGTCATGCCCTGATAAGGCCTATCTGGTAAAAAGACAAAGCAGATGGGACCAAAAAAAAAATCTATGGCACAATGCAGTAGTTTATTTTAGTAATCCTCCCAAGGAAAATTAATGATTGGAATGTCTTTCAGAACACAATAAAAGATGTAACCAAATAAAAACTGAGTGCAGCAGTCCTTTGAAAGGAGAGACTGATGACAGCAGAAGTCTCTGGCAACATTTGTGGTGATTTTTGTCAGGACAGCTGGTTTCTCCCAGCATTAGTCTTTTGTAGAGGCACCCTCTTTTAAAACAGCACATTATACCCTTTTTCTCCTCTCCTCTCCCCCTTCCCTAGCCACCTCACTAGTGTTGCACTGTTTGCCCCAAATTCTAAATGGTATTTACTTTAAATCTTCTTTGATTCAGTTACTTCACCTTGGCATCCCATCAGCTGGCAAACACAAGTAATGAAATGAAGGGAACACAGTTAAGTTGATATCTTAAATGCACACAAATCCCACATGCTGTGGCAACAACAAAATGAATAACAAACACACTGCATGAAAATCCTCTTAAGTTCCTTTTTTTTTCAATTCCAGCCTTGCATACAAGAGGAGGAACATCTTAAAAAATAATCCCGTAATATTCCTGAACTAACAGCATTGGCATGAGGCACAGGATGGTCTTATGCTTCTCTGCATATCTCAGACAATCACAGCTGCTGCTAGTAAATTAACGGCTGCAAGGGAGTTGGAAGAGGGAGAACGAGGAGAAAAAAGGGAAATGGAAAGCCTCGTAGGTGGCCTTGTCTCTGCCAAAATGAAATATTTTCATTGGAGCTTTTTCCATTCAACAATTGGCAGCTTTATCCACAGGCCTTAAACAGAAAAATTCTTACTGTTTTAAGAGTGACTGCTAATGGGATGCAGCACTATCTGCTAATGTATATGAATGAATGTCTATTTAGTAACAGATTTTTTTTCTCTTTAAGGTGCCTTCCTTCTTTCTTTTCCTTTAAATTCTTGCCTGCCAGGTCTTCCTGCTTCCCTCTGCCCTGGAAATTAAACTTTGGTACTTTATGCAAGATTTATGTTAGAGACATAGGCTGGTGTTTCATTGTCAGTCAGGGTGTGATTCTGCTGTGACATTTTCAGCTATATTTTTATGGTAGCTGCAGTTAAACCAACATGAAGCATAAAAACAAACAATTTTTTTTTTCCTGACAGGGTTCATTTATATCAGGGAACCAGACTAAAATGTGCACTACCCAAAACACTTTTGGCTGGTTTTACTTACATCTGCCCTAGAGGGCTTTGCTAGAATGGACGTAGCCGGGCTGCCAGTAGCTCAGATGGGGAGTGGGGGTGTCTGTGCGTGTATGCAGGGAGGGTAGCTGAAGTGCAGACTGAATGGTGAAAGGAAAAAATAGGTCTAATTATTCTGGTGTTTGGTTGAAAACCTCCAAAGTGCTGAAGTTAGGAGAAAAATTAGCAGGGCATCCTGACATGTCCAAGACCCACTGACTTGTGCTGTCTGCTGGATTTGGTGGAGGTGTCTGAAGAGGTTGCTGACTTCTGCCTGCTCACCTCACCTCAGCCAGACCTTACTGCTCTCCGAGGCAGGCTGCGATGGAACAACTGACCTGGTTGTTCCTTCAGCTGCCCCAGGTAACAACCAACCATATTTGATTCACAGAAATTGTTGTCAACAAATGCTTTATCCGTTAACAGTCCTGTAAAAGATCTGGTTTTCAATGTCAAAGCTTCCTGCCTGCTGTGAACTTTTCAAATGTATTAGAAAGGTGGACAGAGCACACAGGAAGAGTACTATTAAGCTAGAAAGTGATTTGATGGCCACAGTCAGTACTTTAATCAGCAAGGACAGTTATCCTTGGGGCTGGAGTCCTTAGTGACAATAATCAATGGCCAATGGCTCTTTTCTTCCTCCCGCCTTAATAAAGCACAGACCACAAAATCAGTGGTGGAGAGACATAGGAAAAAAGGAAAAAATCCAAAAGGAGATGCCAGGCAGTGCCGGTGGTGGTGGGAGGGAGGGATCCTGTTGTGCCAGAGGCACAACAGTGGGGATGGAGGCATGCAGAGCCCCAGGATGCAGGAGGCTAGGAAGACCCAGAGCAAGGAGGGAATAGGAGCCTGTGGGCTCACATGGTTGTGAATCCATCATCTCAGCATGTAGAGTGGGATTCCCTCATTTACTCACTTAAACCTACGTTTTCCCCTTCAGTTCAGGACCATTCAGCTGCAATGCCTTTTTTACTGGAAACTTTTCCCAGTGTTGTGCGAATGTCCTCTGTCTTCCTTTTCCCTTTCTGGCACATAGTCTTTGCATTGTTAAATATTGGTGCATTCTCTTTCCACAAAGTTGTCTGCCACTTGAGTTTCTTTGGCCTTGCATGTTGTTTTCAATGCTTGCTTTCAACCTCTCTGGACCCAGAGAGAGAGAGGACTGGGGGCAGACTGAGGTGAATTGATCATCTACAGTAAGTCACTGTAATTCCACTGACTAAATTAACTGAATTACTGTAGCTGAGAAGTGGCTTTGTCACGTCTCCCTCTTCTGTGTACTTTGTATTGCCTGTTGTGAAAAAAACCGCACAAAACAACAGAAAACCCCCACTCCACCAAAACTCTGGTTCTTTCTGGTTTTGCTCTCCTAAGAGGTGCAGCTGTATGCTAATAGTCTACTTCTCTAGTGGGAAATAGAAAGCATGCTTTGATAAACCAGGAAGCAGACTCTGACACTAGTGTGCAGGGAGAGAAACATACGGAGCTTTTTTTCCACTTTCTTTCCCTCACATCAATTTCACAGTCTTTTAGTTCTGTTGACCTCCATGGAGTCCCTCCTAATTTACAGAGCCATAAACAAAATCGGAACGATGCTTCCTAAAATGTGCAGTATTGTTTTCGGCTTGCACTGAGGAGCATGGCCTATTCCAGGGATTTGCAAAGGCTTCTCTCTGCTCTGTGAGTTTCTTGCATTATAGACCTTCTCCCATGCTTCTGCTGCTACTACTGGCATGTTTTATTTGGATGGGTAAGAAAGATACAAACAGCAATACAATCACATAGCCTGCCGCTTTGGAAGAATCTGAGAGACTCCGTTTCTGCCATGCTTTCTTTTAAACAAACTGCAGGAAGTTGCATGGTCAAGGCTGGAGCAACAGTCAAGCCCTTGACTATGACAATACCCTGAGGATGTGTTTGGGTTTACTGTTCTGCTGATTGATTTCATGCCACAAGTAGACTGTTTTGCCCTGTACCGCCCTGTGCCCTGGTGCATGTCCTAGGTGTGCTATTAATCAGACTATATGGGCTGTTCCATCTTACTGCTTAATTAAGACTTGTCAGTAATTTACATGAGATTAATACCTATTTATATGGAGATGGAGTTTCATCTGTTTGGGGGATGAGTAATTGAACTGCATTATATGAAGTAAATCAATAAAATATTACTGGGAATGAGAATGACTTTCTCTCCCTTGCACTTCAGTCCTTTCACCAAGCTCACAGACAAAACTCGCTCAAGGGAGACGTTCATATGGCAGTCAGCTTTCCATCTTCCAGCTAGGCGTGATGTCTGTTAATTTCTCTGATCACCCTGCTCTCATGACCTGAATCATAAAGTCAAGACCTGAGGGAGTGCTGCTAAGAATGAGAGGTGCTTTTAACCAGTTACAGCGTAGTGACCCTGTTATGATATGACTCAGAGCCCAGTCTTTCCACGGGTGACTACAAAACCTACACCCTCAAACTGGTCTGAAGTTGCTATTAAATGAGTGCTTTGTATGACCACATGTACTAATTATTCATGAAGAACAGCAGAGAGGTCATCAGTGGGTGATGTCCAGAACATTTAGCCTAATTGCAGGGTTTTGTTTCACTAATACAACCTGTTTACCAAATGTAAATAGCTTCCCCTTAATATCATGTCTTGATTGTGTTCCAGTGCTGATGAAGACTTTTTCCTGACCACATTTCCTGCCTGTGGTGACTTCCCTTGAATGAGGCTGTCTGAGCAGGACCCTTCTCTCATCAGAGGCACCCTTCCAGGAAATCTCCAGATGCTCTTGAAAAATAGAGCTAGTCTTTCTGCCTCGTCTTCCATATCTTCTCTTCCTCTCCCAAGCTTGACCTCTGGGATGGTTCTGACATATGCCCTCTCTCTGCAAAGACATATAGTTTCCTCTTGGTGGGTGGCTGATTACTTTCCAGTCCCAGTTTTCCTGCTCTTCCACCCAGCCCTAACACAAATAAGAAAGTGCAGAGGCTTTGTCTTTTTCTCCCTTTCTGTAAAAAAACCATTTACTTCTGATACCATTTGGTTTACAACTTGTCACTGAAGAGGGTTTCCAAGAAACTGAAAGCTTATTTTCTTTGTAATAATTGTTCCTATCTTGTAATAATCTATTTTAACACATGACCAGAGTCAGGCACGGAGATGTGAAATGGTCTAACATTCACTGACTCAAGTGGCTGCTATAACAAGTGCAAGGAGAGGGGAAAATGCTAATGTGGAGTGAGGGATGGACTTAAGTTCAGAGGTGTTTGCTGAGATGGCAGAGTGCATCACTAGCCTGGAGCTTCTGTTGGTTTGAAAAAAACAACTCATCTTCTTCTAAATTTCGGCAGAAGAAGAGGGCTTTTCTCTTACTTGTAAATAATTCAGAAGAGTCTTTTGACTAGATAATAAAACAAGGACAACCTTCACTTCTAACCAACTTCTCACTATCCCTCTTTCTCTTTGTTTCTTGTTTTAGCTTCGCTGCCATTATCACTGAAAAGCCTTGAATGCTTGTACCATAGGGAGAGGTTCACAGAGCTAAGAAACGAGATGCTGTCTTGACAGCAGGTGCTGTTTAAAGCAGGGGTTAATGTGCTTTTCTGGCCTCAGATGAACCTGGTTTCGGGGCACTCCCATGTCCCAGCTGTCCTTTTCCTTTCCTGCTAAACATCATCCCTGCTTTGTATCTGCCACCATAGCTGCAGGTTGGAGATGCTCCCTAACCCAGTTCTGTCACAGTAATCTGGGTCAGCCTCAACACTTCCAGTACTATGTTTATTTTTGTAACTCTCATCATTTCAGCAGTTGGGTTAGAGAGCCCTTTCATGTGCAGTTATGCTGACAAAATTGAGGGGGAAGTGAGCTCTGGAGGGGGTTGAGTGGAGCATGGCAGGGGTGCCAGTGGCCATGACAGCGGGCTGACCAGTCCCTAAAGCACACAATAAACAAACCTGGGGAGGATGGACAGCCCACATCAGCTTTTTAGCATCTTGAGGCTTTTGACCTCTCCTAATAAAGAGAGTAGGTGGGAAGTATGCAGATTTAGAAGTTCATTCTAAATTCATTATGTGCTTGAATATTAACAAAGGCTAAGTTGTTAGCTAAACTCCTTTCACCTTGCCATGGCCCTTCTCTAGCTGAAGTGACTGATTTGAGACTTAGCATTGCAGTGAGCCTTGTAGGGTGCAGGTACCAAGCTGCAAAAGATTTTCTGAAGAGAGGGTCATTGCCGTTTCTCAGCTATGCCTTCAAGTTGCTGAAAACGTGCATGGGCATCAAAATAGTAAAAAAGCTGATGAGCTCAACCTCCATGGAAACAGCACAGCAGCTGAGGAATGTAACTGTTGGCAAATGCTTGGAGTTTTTATTTAATATCAAAAAGGAGAAAGCCGCAAAATTTGGAGCTGAACTTCCCTGAAGTTTAGTAGAGGAGCAGGGAGGAACTGTTTGTATCAGAAGTTTTGGTCTGTCTCCTTTTTTGATATTTAACTGTTGTCAAAAGGCATTAGTGAAAGAAAGAAAATAAATCATCTGGACACTTTGCTTTATTATTAGCCATGTTTGATATTTTCCTATCTGCTCTTCTTCTAACCCTTCTTGCCTCTATTTCCATCCTTCATTTCACTGAGATTATTCTACATGCTAGAGCTGTTTCTCTATTAAAAAAAAAACTAACTACAAAATCTTTAGACATTTGCCCTTGGAAAAAAAGAACACTGTAAATAATATACAGGAGTAAGAGCCTCATGAGGATCTGAGTCCAAGCAGATGTCACTAACTTGGAACTGAGTAAAACAGCTCTACTACCTCTGAAAACAAACTAGCCCTGCCATCCCAGCCCCTGTCAGCTCTTCAGTAATATCTGATCACTGGAGCAGGCTTGGCAATTCAAGGGAAGCTGTCCTTTGCCTCTTGTGAAACTGGCACACAGGCATATGCTGCCAGCTCAGTGTTGAATTGTTATGACACCGAAATCACTAAACATTTTACACACAGTTGGAAGCAGCTTTTACATGACTTCCATCTCCTCAGGCTTTTCAACCTCTCTTTTCAGCCTCTCCCTTTAGCCATCAGAATGAAAATGTCAAGAGTGTTCTCAGACCCACTCTCCTGGGCACATTCACCTCCTGAGTGAAAACGAGTTTGTGGCTGTGAGTGCGATATACGTTTATTGAGCTATCTCCAGAGATACCTGTGGTCACTTTTTCAATTCAGCCCTAACTAACTCCATGTCGTGGTGGAAATGAAGCAGCCAGTGTAAATAAACAGATGTTTTGTGCCTGCGGTTTAGATCACTTAAACTGTCTTTTAGAGTTGAGGTAGAGAGTTAAGAACTGACTGTGGCAGCAAAATCTTAGCAGCTATTCACACCGCAGCACATGGCCAACCCCCGAGCAAGGATATCCACAGAGGACAGTGCCTGAGTGCTTGTAAGTGTTTAGATTCACTCTTAGGTTTATGGCAGTGTAATTTTCCTGTAGAGCCAAGCTTTTAAACGTTCAGTTGAATTGATTCTCAGATTTATATCTGTATTTGATATGCACACATGCACATGTTTATACCCTCATATACCCATGTGGTAAGGTGCCCAAGCAGGTGCTAACTTGTGCTTAATCTAACTTTTCACCTTTGATCACCTCAGTCCTCAGCCCTGGTTGCTTGAGAAGACTTTTCTTCGACAACTTTTTGTTTGTGAATTCCCCTGGGATTACATAGCTGGAAATCTCAACTCTAATTAGAACAAATTTATCTACTTGTAAATGTGAACATGTATCTGAGATTTCATACCTCAGACAATTTCCTTTAAGCTTCAGCACAGTGGCTAAGAGCAATAATTTCCTTTTCAAATACAAAATCCTGCTTCCACTCAAAAATCAACCATCCAATCAATCAATTAGTTTGTCTGCTGGTTTTGCTGTATGTACAATATTAAATCCCCTGAAAAGTGACATTTGTAAGAAACAATTATCAATATATATCATTATGAGTGCTTGAAAAGGAGGCTTTCTTCTACTGGGTGGCTGAGGATTTCCAGAGGAACACAGCAAGTGTTTCCAATTGTAGCAGGTTGGAAAAAACAGCATTTTAAAGTCATAATGACTGACAGAACTGCTGTTTTAGGGAGTTGCTTAGACATTTTAAAATGTACCATTTATATTTATTTTTCCTTCCAGGTCTCTGCTAAGACAAATTAGCAGAATAGGTCAAGACATTAAAAAAGCAAACTTTAATAAAGTCTCAGATTTAGAGTTTGTGCCTGTAAATTCCTTGGCATAAACAAGAGGCAGTGGTATGGCACAGTAAAAATCCAAGTGTCAGTCATGCCAGGGTGACTAATATAATTCACTTGTGGCCTCATTAATCATGAGTGGAGCAGGCATCCCAAATTCATGTCAATAACAGCTTTATGCCACCCTGGCAAATAAGAAATCCTCTATGGATATCCTCAGATAGAGTGAGAAACCCTGGTCCTTTCTGGTGTAAACCACCTGAGCTCTGCAAAGGGCTGACAAGCAATGATAATTTTTCTTAGCTGAGCATCTGACCCACATTTGCTATTCATTATTACTGTATTATTTTTTGGGAGTCAGCAGAGTTCTTCTTCTGGCTCTGAACAAAGTGTTTGTCTTGTAATCTAACCAGACTGGGGATGTCTCCAAATACTCTTTGGGAGTTTTATAAAAAATGCAGCCTCTGCCTCAGCTATAGAAAATAAATTGAAGGTTTTTTTTCCCCTCAAGTGAAACTGATACCATCTTAGGACACTTGTGATCCCTAGATAAGGGGATCACACAAGCAATCCTAAGAAACATTTACCACTTGAGTTGTTAGATTGTGAAAGGGTGGTAACTGAAAAAGGAAATATTTAGATAAGTATGGCTAGATTTCTTTAAAAGCTCTTTGCTTCCTTTCTTTTAAGCTGTGCATGTGGAAGATTTTGCTTGCTTCTCCCTGTCTCTACACCTCTACAGCAACATTCATTTGGGATGAGGGACACATGTTGCTGTCAGGACTGACCCAGTTGAAAAGCCATCACTTCTTTATGGTAGGAGTAGTGTCCGGGTGGATTAGGTCCTTGCTCTGTGTGACCTCACTGCCACACACTCTAATAGAAGGGAGGCAATACAGATGCTGGGCTGATGGCAGGACCCTCCACCCCTTTTGGGGGTTCTCTGCATGTGGCTCACCCTTGTCTAACAGCCAAAACACTCTGTGAGGAGAGGGCAAGAAAATCCTTTTCTCTCCTGCATCCCCTCTAAGTATATCTCTATATACTTGCTTCAAAATTCAAATTTTCATCAAAAAGCTCATCAGAGAGTGATGCTGATCAGGAGTCCTCCTGACTGCTGTCCAAGGCCTCCATGTGGCCCTTGAAGGAAAGACAGTCTGCGTTTCCAGCTCCTCTGTGCTCAGCCCACTCCCTGGCCCCAGAAGGTGAGCTGCAGTTCGGGTCTGCCAGCCTGGAGCCTTCAGGCCAGCCTCCTGGGGCCACATCCACCACACCTGCCTCAGCAGCAGCAGTGGAGCATCTGGAGGAAATGTGAGTTTCAGATTTCATGGAGCATTCTCAGCCCAAAGAAAACGGCATGGCTGACTGTTCCTTTCAACACGAGCTGCCATGCAGGGTGACAAAAGTGCAGCTGACGGGCCACATGTGGCTCCTGAGTGCATCTGCTGCTGCTGCACGTGGTGCTTGGTGAAAACCCCCAGCGAGGTTGAAGTGTGACAGCCAGATGTGTCCTCACCTCCTTCCCTCTGCTCCATATGACATCATGGAGCAGGAGGAAGAGCCAAAAGCAGCAGAGGACACATCACCAAGCACCCTGATTCTCCTCCCCACTGGAAAAACAGAGCTTCCTGTTGGCAGAGGACTCCCACTGCGATACTCCTCCCAAATCCCAGCATGTTTAAGATGCTCTCAAGATAGTTGAGTATCCAGTTGATGATATTTAAATGCCTGTCATCAGGGAGGTCGGATATTTTCAGCTGAAGTTGATAGGCTGGTCATATGGATGAATAGAGACTGAAAAAGCAAGACCTGGACCAAAGTAGTTTTCTAGATGTTTAGTGAGAAGATGAAAGTCATTCCCTCTCACTAGGGCAGAGCAGCTTATTTATGTGATTACCAGTGGTGAGTGCATGGCAGGGTGTGAGCCTAGTCTGGGCAGCCTGGCATGCTGCAATGTGGGAGAGCATCAGGCTGCTAGCAGGCCTGTGGGTTACATCCCGGGATGCACAAGGAGCCAGTGAGGTGCCTGCTGGAGCGGCCACCCATGCACTTAGGTGACATGAAAGCGGTATCACTTGGTGCACACATGCCTCCGCCTGAAAATAGGAGCCAAGAGGAATAAAATAATAGGAAGAAAAAAAGGAACACCGAAAATGTTAGGAGGATTCCAGTTAGTCTGGCCCAGTGATGAATTCAAAACCGTAATGAAATATTCATTATTTGTGGGCAGTAATATTTATATCATGCATTAACAGAGAAGAGAGGAAAAAAGGTACTCTTAGACTTTCAAAAACAGGCTGGCATCCCTACTGGGATCCCTACATCCCCTGGATGCTCTCGGTCCACAATGCTTCCCATGGAGCTGTAATGAGTCCTCTGGTGCCAGGACAATTCATATCACGTTTTGCATGCTGCTTGTGTAACTTGCAGGTCTAAGGCTTCATTTATAATCAACTGACCATGTGAAAGGCAGCATGTCCATGGTGGTGGTTGTTCTTTTGGCTCCAATGGTGACGATTGCTTTGCTACCAGGGAACTTTGTGGGCAGTGGCTCACACTTGTTTTCTCACCCTGAGCTGACTCAGGGCAGACTCACTTCACATCTCTGAAGCTACAGCAGGTGCTTCTTGCCCTGGCATTCATTCATGCATTGGAAAACGGCCATGCCCAGTCCCTTGATAGCAGACTTTGGTGCAACTGTTGCAATGCCAGAGCGTAACTCCATCTTGGTTGTTGTTTCGGTTCTCCCCCTTGCCTTGTATGTGGGGAGAAATGACATATTTAGGGTCACACCATGAGTTAACATCGAGGCAGGTTCCTGATGTTGAACCCAAAGTGGAGGGGCAGTCAGGGGCTGAGCTAAATGACTGCCCCTCTGCTGAACATCCTCTAGTAAGGTCAGTGTGTGTGGTTACAAGCACTCCCAAGGTTTAGCGCTGACATGGTGGTAATTGGATCTCACCGAGCTGGTCAAAAGGGAGTTCTACTTCTCGGCAATTATTGTCTGGGGGAGGGGAGGGGAATGGAAGAAACAAACCCCCAAAACTGGAGGCAGGGAATTAGAGTAAGCACTGATGAGTTGGCAGATGCTGCCGGATCAATGGCCGTATCATGGCAGGGAAAACAGTGACAGCCCTCTCGGAGCCATCAGTCACTGTTGTTTTGGGTAAATGCCAGCAAACAGAGCGAGAGGAGAGAGAGGAGAGATGGGGGAGGGAGGCACCAGCCTGCTGGGCCACTTTTAATTACTTTGGGTCACATCAGACAGGGAACTGCCCACTGTGACAGATCAGTCCTGCTCAGAGGGCTTGCACGCAACCCAGGGTAGCAACCAGGACTTATGTTCACGGATCTCCTTTCATCCAGAAAAAACCCCTCCACAACTCAAAGCACCACCACAGCCAAGCGACAGGCAGAAGCATATTGTGCACATCCACGCATCCCCATGCCGTGCAGGGCTTCCCTGGGCTGGAGCAGCAAGGGGCGTCTGTCTGACAGCGCGTGCAGCAGCACTATACAACTTTCCGGGCAAGAGGGAGGGCAGGGGAGGCTCGGTGGTACCATAGCTTCCCTGGATGGCAGCCAGAACATTAGCACATCTGAGGTAGGGCTCGTGTCTCCACATGGCTCAAGTTGTTTGCCACAGCCTCCAGAAGGGGATCTTTCCATTTTCTCACTCTTTTTCTCCTTCAAAGCCTTCAGTGGGGCTTGTGGCAGCTCAAATGCTCTTCAAAGTCTTAGTTAGGAGTGCTTTTTGCACCAGCAGCAAGGTGTTGTAGGAATGGTCACTGACTTTCTGTACTTGATTACCATCACGAATTTCTCAGAAGCTTTAAAAAAAGAAAAAAAAGAAAGAACTATCACCATCCTATAATTATTTTTATGGCAGAATTCATCACTGCCATGTATGAAGCTCATATACGATCCTTGGTTTCTTCACACACAGCAATTTCCTGTTGACTTCACTGGGATCTGCATTTGCATTCAGGTTGCATGGTCAGGTTGTTAATTATGCAAACTCACCTGGTCCTCCTGAGCTCAGCACAAATTCAAATGGACATGTCCTCATGAAAATAAGTCCTGCATTGCCCTGCCGCAGATTTTAGAATACTAGTTTCCCCAGCGGAAACAGTATTTGGTGTTTCCAGAACACTCTGATGATGTGTGGCTCCTCCTACTTTCTTCTCTGTCCCTGTTAAGTGATGTTTAGTTTCAGGCCTTCTGTCCCTGCATCTGTGCTTCTCCTTCAACCTGATTTCTTGTGGTGCTGAGCTTTTAGCTATGTTAATGACCTGATCCAAGTTAAAATAATAAAAAAAGGCAGGGTTGGTTTTACAGTGCAAACAATTTTACCCATAGATGATGCAGGGATGGAAGATAGCAGAAGAGGGGTAAAAATGATTTTAAATGAAATTTGCTGCCGCAGTGTTAAATTGCAGTAGGAGCCAAAATTAAACTGCTCCTCAGCCACACCAGTGCAGATAGGAGAATTAGGCATTGTTTCTGTTTCAAATCAAATGGGTGTATAGTCCAGGAGTGCCAGTTTAGCTCATATAAAGGAGAAACCTTCATTCTAAATCTGAGAGGCCACTTTAATGAGCTGCTTTAATCTGACGTAGTTCAACTGATTGTGGTGGCTTTGGCACAGGCGCTGCTGTGCCGTGTGCGGGATGAGATCTGCTGTGTGCTGCTGCCCCCAGCAGAACCTGTGTGCCCCTGGTGCCGGTGTCGTGTGTGGGTGTGTGCCCCACGGACGTTGCAAGCACACCTGGCTGGTGGGTTCTCACTTGCCCCATTTGACTTGGTATTTTTCTCTGCTCTTTCGCCTCCCCACATTTTCTTCAGCTGGCTTGGTCTGGCTAACAGCTTTGTCTGGGGGGTGGGTCTCAGGAGTGGGCAGCTTTTGTTTCCTGAAACGTAGCAGCTTTAAATTACTGCCAACCTGGGTTTTTTGTCGTCGGTTTTCCCTCCTATGATATTCGCAGTAGTGTCTTCTTGTGCTACTCTGTCATTTAGGGGGCCAGTCTTTCTGCTGTAAACACACTGCTTCCTTCTTCCCCCAAACGCCTTTTAACTCCAACAAGGTTAAAGCCTGGCATTCATATTCTTAGTCTGTCAGGCTGCTGCAGACAGAGCAATAGAAAAAGAAGAAATTTCAGTGCCATCCTACATTTTCTGTGTGACTTCAGAATGGTTATTGTAATGGCAGAGCTGATCAAATACAGTAGAAATGTTGTTTTAAAATATTTATTGCTGTTCCAACCGATGACTACTCAACAACAACTCATACTTTATTTACTTATTTGTTTGCTATTTGAACATCTACCTAAAGAGACTTTTCTTGCACAAATACTAGGGGAATGGCTGTTCTTTGTACCAATGCCCCTGTTCAGCTTCAAGCAAAAGTATTTGAGAAAAGACAAGAAACGCATGCTCCTCATTGCTTTCCAACTGCTCTTCTTCATCCATTATTGCTATTACTCCTATTGCTACAGTCAGAAGGTCTCGGATGAGGTACAATTACTGTGTGACCTGGGTGAGAGCTGTTCTGACTTGCTGAGTTAGGTGATCTAACTCTGCAGGTCAGCAGCAGGATCTACAAGGCATTGTACAACCCCATGGGAACAAGGATCTGCTGTGAAGGTCTCCCAGGTGAGAACTCCCCTGCTTTTACAGGTTCCAGCATCAGACCAGTGAAGAGACTCGGTATCATTTGGTGACAGGAATACTCAGTACAGGAAGAAGAGCATGTACAAGCAATCACAGATACAAATGCTAAAATCAAGTTGATAAGTCTCAATGGGGACAACAAATCAGCAATTAATGTAAGCAGTGCTGGGGTTAAAAGAGGCTTGGAGGAGGAGGGGAGTTGATGTATTGAGACAGAAGGTTAGTGGATGGAAGTACTCTCAGAAGGTGACCGGAGACTTTCCAGTGGGATAGAAATACTTTTCGCTTGTGGGTTGAAGAGCCAGATAGGTACTGAAATCCGCAGGTTGTTCACTGGTTGTTGTTCCACTTTCAGGTGGTAAATTTATGCCACTAAAAAAGCCCCCAAAATATTTGTCCTCCTTCTGTCTCACAGTCTCTGCCATATTCAGATAGAGAGGGAGGATGGGCTTCTTCATATTTTTCTCCTCTGTCACCTCTCCTTTTCACTACCAATGTCTGTCCAGGTCAGAGCATCCTAAGATGCACATCTCTCTTCCTGCTGGATGTGGGACGGGCATTTTGGTCTTTGTGCTCTGAGCTGCCAGAGCAGTAATATTTTTTCCAGGAGTGCTAAATTCTTGCCAGTGCTATTTAAAACAAATTAACAAACAATTTCTTTTTGCCAAGCTCTTACTGTATTACACAGGCCCAGTGGCAACTTTTTAATGACAAGTATTTCCTGAGGTTTCTGTTCATGCTTGGACACAGCAATTGCGTGCAGAAGCTGCATTATGCACACATTGGACCCAGCGTAACAGCACCTGCTGATGCTCCTGCTGTTACTAAAGAGAGAGCAACTAATCTCTTTAATTATTGGAAAATAATTAAGGCTTTGATTTACCTTATTGCAGAAACAGATATTTTGCCCCCCTGCAGGCAGGGAAGAAGATGCTCTTCCTGTTCTGCTGCATGAGTGAGGGGCTTAAACCACTGTGTGAATGACCTCCACCAGCAGCACCCAAAGGAAGAGCACGACTGTATGGACACCCACCACTCCATTATCTATATGAGGATTGGCACCCATGGGTTTTATCCCACAATGTCACCACTACATGCAAGACAGAGGGGCCAGTTTGCTCCCTGGAACTGTGGTAGGGGCAATTCCTTCGGGTCCCATGGGTAGCAAAGGGGACAGGTTGAGGGCAGGGTTAGGCTCTCTCCAGGAGCAAGGCAAATGCAAATGGCAGCAGGATTGTCTGGGCACCGCTGGAGCCCGCTTGTCTGCAGGCGTGCTGCATGTTCTGGGCATGCCAGGGAACCACAGGACCACCGGCACGTCAGCTGTCTCCAGCGGAGAGGTGGGCTCGTCGTGCAGACAGCACATCTGCTTCTTTTGCCTGGGAGGAAGCGGTGGTGAATCCAGAGTAGAAAATGATCAAGGGGATTTTTTTCTTGTTTTCTTGACAAGGATTTTGTAGCATGTTTTTAGGAAGACCTTCCTGGCCACATGCTGCAAAGTCACACTCTGAGGGGCACCGGGAGTTAGAGGAGCTCTTGAAGGACTAGGGAGGGTCTGTTAGCAGTCGTTCCCCACATTCAAAGCTGGACAAGACTGGGCTGTAGTGATCTTCTCTCAAACACCACCATTTCATTAGTCTCCTTGTCTCAACTCCCCTCCCAGTCCACTTTTCTCTGCTTCTAGACCCTTAAAGCAAGAGGAGTGGAAAAGAGCATGGAAAAGAGCAAAAAAGATCCTTTCCATCCTTTCAGCTCCCTGCTGCCTTCCCCCCCGCCCCCCTTCCCACAAAGGAGCTGCAAGTATTTCTCTGCACCACGAAAAGGACCTGCCAATGGGTCTAGGACAGAAAGAGTTAAACTCAGACGAGCACTAGCTCCAACACAGTTAATCCATATAAAGCTCATGGATTTCTCTGCAGTGATCTTTGTGGTTGTCATTTGCATTTTTTTCCTTTTGTGAAATCTTTTCTTCTTTCCTTTTACACTCGTATGCATGCAGAAATTAGCATATTGTACCTAGAGTGGGAGATGTAAGAAGCCGACCCCCTGCTGTTCAGCGGATTGTGCAATCTGCAGGCGGCATCAATTTTTCAGCAGTTTTCTCATTTCTCATTACAGTCAGGGCACCGCACAGCTCCCGATTCAACACAATCCCTAGTGGTCCTACAGACAAGCATATGGGCTGTCGAATAGCCGTACTGCTGCTTTCGTAGCATTAATATCCTTGTTTATGCTTCCACCATAATTAATCCTGGTATTAATATAGTTTGGGCTTAGCTTTACTAATTATGTATGGGCTAGCAGGATAATTATGTCAGCAGACTCCCGTGCTGATACTTGACAGCAGTTTGCTAACCTTAGGAGCTGCACATAAACACTTTGGCCGATCCTGCCTTGGAAACAAGGAAGGCAAAGAGATGAGGAGGAGGCTGTATATGGCGACTCGATGTCTGATAACTATAAGTACTGTTTTTAAAATAAGGAAATTTCACGAGCACAATAAAGTTGTCCTCAGGTATCAAACTCTGTGGTTGTCATAGTGATGTGTGCATTATTAAGAGGGTGTTGTTCACTCTGGCATCTAAGCTTATAATGAGGACAGCTCATTATCGGCCCAACGAGAGTTCCTTTCCCCACTGACCACATCGCAGCTTGACGGTGCTTGGGGCTGAGGGGAACTTTTTTCCCTGTGTTCCTTCCCTACCCTCCATCCCACTCCACTCCGAATAACCTCAGCAAGCTCTTGGTACAGCATACTGCTGTGGAAGGCTAATGAATGGCTAGCACTAGGAAAGCCATGTCCCAATTTTCCTCTGGTTTTGAGCATGCCTGTGACTTTAATGGGTACGAAAAATCATGCTTTGGCCACTTTAGACTCTTCGGCTGTCCGTGGCTTGCACGTTCATTAACATTGCAGATTGGGGAGTTTAAAACAAGCCATTAGTTTGCTTTTATTTCTGCACCTGTTTCTGCTGCC
Source organism: Oriolus oriolus (assembly GCA_013400235.1). NCBI lineage: Eukaryota > Metazoa > Chordata > Aves > Passeriformes > Corvidae > Oriolus > Oriolus oriolus. Next base: position 78,564 of record VXBT01011279.1, read on the forward strand.
TGACTGTTCCCAGCAAATATCCTTCGAGGGGTCAATGATGCCCCTTTGCGCCAGGCCCATGGCTTAATGGAACTTCCTTTGCTTATCATTAGCCACTTTGCATTTTTATAGAGCACTATTAACTGGGATGCAGACTTGCTTTTAATTCCCTTCTGAGGTTTGTACACAGCGGTCACATCCCTCCCCCGCTCCTCAAACAATCCAATTATCACAGTTTGTCACACAGACGTGGATGACCCACACACCACCTGCTCCGCTGGCGAGCCCGATCCTCTGGGATGGCAGCCCAGCATGACAGTTTGAGTTTTGCCTCAGAGGGGCCCTTTAAATGGCTTTAAATATAATATATCTGCTTTTGTTGGCAAAACCAAAACCAAAACCTGAAATCAGCTGTGAAATTACATTATTTGAGGGTATGAAAGAGATGTGAAAATTACTTAAAAGAATTTCATTTCTTGCCTCTCTCTCTCCCTCTTTTTTTTTCCCTTTTTTTTCCCCCTTTTTTTTTCATGTCTAGACAGGCAACCTGTGTGTTGTTCATCCCCACTAGGCAATCCTGGCAATGCAAGGATCTGATCATCTGGAAAGTTTGAAAAGTGAAAGTTAGTGAGAATGCTGCTATTGGCCTCCTATACAAGTATGTATGTAAGCGTGAGGTCAGAATTAAGGATGTGATTAAATGTCATCAACTTCAATTGGATTTACTATGTGCTGACGCATTTTCCTGAAATGTCTCCCAAATCTTAACCCAAAGACATGGGTGGAAATATCCCCCATGTCTTCAGTTCATTTTGGAGCAGACCCTTTGAGCTTTGCCATTAAATCCCCTTCCTTCTTCCCTCTGATCAGCCCTCCCTGTGTGATTTCAGCCCCTTTCTAGCAAGCGTCTGGCTTTTGGCCTGCGACAGCCAAGGGGCATCTGGCTCTTGCTCAAAAGTGGCTATACCATCGTAGGGCACAGTACCTTGGGTCCTCCTCCTGTGCCTATTCTTCTAAATTAAAGGGTCACTTGCTAAAACACAGAACCAGTCCTAACACCAGGAACTTCACCTCATCACATGCAGAGATTGGAACTGGAGGTGCCAGAGCTGTGTGCTCTCTTTAGCTCCAAATCCTGAAATTTTCTTTGCCCAGCTGCAGGATTTCAGGAAGGGTAGAGCCTGGTCTGAGTGGCCAGTGTGTGACCTTGTGAACCGAGGTGCTGAATCCGTGGCCTGGATGATCCTCTTACAGCTGGTCAAGGGTGAGCTGTGAGTTGCCCAAAGAAGAGGCAATCCCTATAAATTCTCCACAGAGCGTTTGTGAGGGATCTCTTCTAACAGAAACTTTTGCATGTTTACAATTGCACCAGGGGTTTTCCACAGCTTCCTTCCAGTTTTATTTTATTTTTTTTCTTTTGGCCATAGTATTTCAACTGAAAGTAATGAGGTCCCTCCAGTAAGGGTTTCATGCTGCATGTTCTCTTTGTCACATAAAAATCAAAGGGAATTTTGCACGTGAATAAAATAAGAGGCCCTCAAGCTATAGCTAGAAGGTCCTGGATTACTCCATGAGTCTACAGGAGAAATCCTCCTGCCCTGAAGCAGTCATCTCCAAGGAAAAACTCCCTGTTTGTGTTTTTAGACTCTGGAGGAAATTTGGATACACTGTGGAACCGCATGAAAGTTTTTACCTTTCCACCAAATCCCAGATTTCCAGGTCTTGAGATGCAGATCCTCTGAAAGTTATGTGTTGTTTAAATGCTGGACATTCCTCTTAGTTCTGTATCATTTGAAGGCTGAGAGGCAGTAGCAGGGAGAAAAAATAAGCCAAATGTTTTAAGTGTGTGTGACAAGTAAATGGATTGGCATTTTGTCTTGTATTTCAAAAGGCTTTTTCTACTGGGAAATTAGTCTCTACTCGTAGCGTTGGGATAATCTGCTTATAGTCCAGTTCATCAATATCTTAAGTACCCACATGCTTTTCGTGTACATCAAAGTAACTGATATTTACATGCTGGCTGTTAACCATCTCAAGTAAATTTCCTAGCAGAATATGGGTGAGTTTTAGTCAGCTGTGCACACTTTAATAGCACAGACTAAATAGGCCTATCAGTATAGTTACATTTTCCAGACACCAGGAGCTTGTTAGACCCTCAGAGTACAGACACATTTCTCTCTACCCTCAGGACCATGCAGGCTGACACAAGGTGCTGTAAGGGAACAGAAAGGCCTGGGGGAACATGACCATGAGCATGAGAAAGTGGGTGCTCAGCAAAGGTCTGTTGGTAGTATGGAGAGGTAACAAATCTACAGGATAAGTAGCAAGTACCTTTTGTTTGGCTCATTCTTGATCAGCCACTTCAGCCTGTAAACTTGGTCTTTTCGAATTCCCTGAAATGGTGGAACACAGTCCTCAGTTTCGTGTTCCAGTACTCAGTGACAGCAGAAATGGCGCATGGATCTACAGTCAGCGATGGCCGTGGCAGCCCTGAGCGTATATGGTTTTAGCAAAATTCAGGACAGGAGTGGGGAGGATGGATCTACTGGTGGCTAAAATACAACCTGAGACCCAGAGAGTGTTCAAACTGCTGACAAGCAGAAGCTGTGAGGGCGTATCAGGTAAAGGTCTTTTTATACAAAACACGCTTCTGTTCTTTCTGAACATCTGCTTGACCGCTGTCAGAGAGAGGCTACTGGGCTAAACAAACCCTTGTTTTGATGCAATATGGCCTTTCTTAATCTGTTTTAGGGTGTGCTGTTTCATACCCAGTGCTTCTGGCTCTGTGGCATTCCCTCTATTGCAGGTAGCACTGCAGACACCTGGGCAGAGATCAAGGCCCTTGCTCTCCTTCTCCGTGAGTCAAGACAATGAAGAGTCACTTTCATCCCGCATGGGGGCAGAAATACTAATGCAGAGGGCAGCCAAGAATTGCCCTGTTGCTCTGGGGTCTTGGAAGGGCAATCTTAGCAGATTGGGGCAGATGTTAGTTTGTTTTCCGTCTCTGCCCTGAGTTACTACAAGGGAGACGCATTGGACCAGAACCATAGATGAAGCACAGGATTTTTATTAGTGCATGAGCACTGAAACTGCTACTCGTGGTGTATAGTTTGCAGTTTTAGGTTATCTGCTGCATGTATATTCACCATACATAAATATTTGACAGCAATTACACTCAGTGATACTGTTGGAAACCAGTGTCATATCTCCTTTATGAGTTTATAAAAGGACTTTTTTCAACTTTAAAACACCAAGTGAGCAAGCCAGTTATACAGATGTGTTATTTCAAGCATGTGCTTTCATCCAGGACCAGTCCTCTAGCCATGCATCAAGCTGAGCAAGCAGGGGAGTCTGTTGCTCAACCAGACCTAGGTGTATTTTTCAGTCACTCTTAGAATTTAAAAGGCTTGAGTTATTTTAATATTTCTGAGTCTTGTCTTTGTAAGGAAGCCATACTCTGATTAAAGTATTGGTTAATTTAAATCAGTTGGAGGACGATAATTACAGTTTTGGAGCAGTTTCTGTGTTTTGCCATTTGTTTTTATTCTTCCCATCCATCATGGTGATGGTGGTGGATGAGGAGGTGCCCAGGTGAAGTACCAAACAACAGCTGGGTTATTGGGTTATTGACTTCTGTCTCGAGCTTTGTGGGTGACCTTGACTTTTCCTTCCCAAGGGCATAGCAGCAGGTAAGCAGTGCTGTTCAAACCTGATTTAGACAATACTGAATGTGCTCTCTTTTGAGAGACACTGAATAGGTGAGCTCACCCACTTGTTTTTATTCACCACTACAAGCAATCTTTGTTGCACACAAGGACTTAATCTAGTCTGTGACAGCACCCAAGTATTTTCTCTCTCATTTAACTTTTCTTATGGAAGGTAATTTGCCTTAAAGCATTTGGGCTAAAGCAAAGCAGAGAAATCACCAAAAATGTCTCTACAACGATTTCTGCTCTGAGGATCTACCCCCTTTCCTGGTGATGTCAGTAAGGGCAGCAAGGGCCCAGGTACCACTTTATCCATTGGTCCATGTAACACTGAAGGCTCCTGGTGATGGCATCCTGCTCCTGCACAAGCCCCAGGTGTGCCAGTGGTTAGCTGAGAGATCTAGTCTTCACTGTAAATAAAAGAGGTCAGGACAGAAGGAGCGGGTCTCTGATGAATTGCATGCTAAAGCAGATCCACATTCTGCCAGTTGCGTGATTATACACTGGGACATGATTTTTTAATGGAGATGGAAAACAGACATTTTGACAGGACTGAATTTTGCTCAGGGCTATATGCTACTCTCACTGAAGCGTCTTGGCCGAATTTGTTCCTGGTTTGAGAAGATACAACTCTGCTGAGGCATGATAGAGCTGAGTTTGATACTGAGGTGCAGCTGAAGATAAGTATTCCATGCTGTCTTCTGTCAGGGCAGAGAGAGGAGCCCTGTGAGATGCTAGTTATGAAATCCTGCTGCTGCCCTGTGCCTGTTTGGCTGGCAGGCATGCAGATTTAAAGAAAAATGTTTTGGTTCTCTAATTGATCTTAAATTTCAACTCTTTTAAGCTTGTCTTGTTGAACAACCCTGTGAATAAACTGTTGTTGGGGCTTTACCTGTTCTGAGATTTTAGAAAATCTCAAAGAATGTCTGACTTTCATGGCCATAGAATTAGACTGAAATATAAATAAATAAACAAACAGAGAAAGAAAGAAAGAAAGAAAAAATTGCTGAAAGGAGTAATCTGTAATAGCATTTCAACTCCTGCAATACAAGAGGAGAAAAACTTTTCAAAGTCCTTGGATGTGCATCTTGCCAAAAGGAATCATGTCAGAGCAAGGTGACATTTTCTTCCTTTTGGTGATGGTGCTGGCAGGGCTTTGGAAAGCACTGGTGCTGTAAGTATTGCAGCATTATCATGATACAGTTGTGGATGGAATTTCTTTCTCCTTTTTAAATGGTACTTTTTTTGAGATGCCTATGCTGGTGCTGAACCATCTCTCTGGAAGACTTCAGGCCAAGGCTGAGACTGTGTTGGAAGGGGAACTGTAGTCAGATGCAGGTGAGCTTGGCTGAACTGCAGAAGGATAGATGTGTCAACAGTATTATTCCTTGGCCCATATTAGATGAGAAGTTAGATTAGGTGATTTGATAATCAAGCCTAAATCAGCTACTGCTGTGCTAATGGGAGACAGCAAACTTCTAAGTTAATGTCAAGATGTCAACAATGATGTGTTCCTCAGAGAACTTCAGCAAATAGTGGGAAGAGGTTTTAGTCTAGCAAAGTAGATTTCATGTACTCTGTGCATGTTTGGCAATCCCACTGAAGGTGTAGCATTTATTCTTGTCTCCTGGCTGAGCCATGTTTAGCTACCTTGGTGGACTATCAGCTGAACATTATCCTGCAAGGAAGAAAATAGGGCCTAGTCCCTTGTGGCCTCAGGGATGGGAAAGGGAATGGTTTGGCAGTATGACTGGGCTCTTCCTCATACAAGGACTACTGTATAATGGTGCTAGAGACAGATCTCACCACCTTCTGTTGGCAGTCCTGGTACTCCATAGATAGTCCCACCTAACTGAACTGATCTAAAAGATCATGTAATAATGGTATTGGAGAACAGCACCCTTCATTTATCCGTTGAACTCACAGAATGCTGCCTGCTTCAGCTTGCCCAGCGTAGCTGTGGTACCCTGTAGAGCTGTATGGGAAGGTTGTATTTTATATGATAGCTCATAGGAGCTCATATCAAGTCCATCTGAGTTACCCCCTGAGAGGTTCAAAAGGCCATTTCTGGGTGGTGGCCAATGGTTATCTGCCAGCTGTGACAGCTGGAGCTAACTGACTCTATCTCTTGCACCAAAAACTGACTTTACCACCTAAACCCTCCCTCGCTGAGCAGCCAGCCACTGAAATTTAATTTAAGTCTTTTCTGTCTCTGCAGGGCCCAAAATGAAGGTGCAGAAGGCAAAGCTCTCTCCTGCTACCATTGTGTGTAGAAGCCTGTTTACTCCTTATTTGTGAAACAGTGTTTCTTTGGAGTTTTTTTAGGAAAGGTCAAATACGACAAAAAGGTGTGAAAAAAAAAGATGGAATCAGGCTACTTGCAATGAAAGGGGAAATAATTCTGAGAAATACAGCAATTTAGACATGAAAGTCTTCTTTTTCCATGAGAGAAAAACCCATCCATTAAAACAGTCATAAAACCCTTTAAATGAGGCTCAGGTACCTTTTAGGAAGATGATTGCCAGTTCAGGATCTGTTCAATGTGGAGAAGTACAAATGTACCAGTTTTAATCATGATAAATAACTTCTCTTTTATCAAATCATCTCTGCTGGAAATAGTTCCGCTCTGTGCAGTAATGATAATTTGCGCACTTATCATTCGGTACCTTCCCAAGACAAGCAGCCAGCCATGGGATGTAATTTAACGACTTATCAACCACAGTTTCATCCAGCCCTTTCCAGCCAAAAGGGCATTTCACACTATTTAAGAGACTTCACCATATATTGCCATCAATTTAAGATTTTACCAGCCCCTAGTCATTAAAATTTTCCACTCAGCTCTTCACTTTATAACCTGGGGATGTAGCTGCTGAACGGCACCAGCAGGCCCACGGATTTATCTGCTTTGTGCAGGTGATGGGATAATTACCAAAAGAATGCAAATCACTTACTGGCTATCAAAGTACGCAATCATGATTAGCTGTATGTGTCGTGTACAGAGGCTGGAAAGGCACGGGGGAAAGAAAAAAGGAGTATCTGTGGCATGCTGATCCCCTTCCTTGTGTGTTTTCCAATGGAGGTGTCTCTCCGGGGTTGTGTCTGCTGAGCTCTCAGAGGGTGGGATCTGGCACCAAACTCAGTGGGTTGCACATCATCTCCAGTGCAGCAGAGAGGCAAGGGATGTTGGAGGGGTCTCACAGTTCACTCCCCTGCAATCCTTTGTGGGAGGTCCAGGTCTGGAACAGCCCTGGCTTCAAGGCCAGAGTGTGTCTTCGTGACTGGTGCAAAGGAGTTATTGAAGAGTTGTTTAAGTCAGGCACACAGGAGTCATGTTCAGGAGTGATCACTCATTTTGGTCCTAGTGAGGAACTGGCTGGTGGTGGACACAGGAGAGTGCTTTGAGTGAATTTGGGATCCCCTCTCTGCTGAAAACACCTGCTTGGTGGTGTATAATTTCTTTTCGGATGACAGGTGCAAATGAAAAGAGGTTAGAGGGACTTACTGACCTGAAGAAGGTTTTCCCCATCCCAAATTTCTACAACAGTGACCCTGGGCTTCCATTACAGTCAGGACACACAAAACTAACATAGTCTCAGGTCTTCCTCATCATGTCCTCAACCCTAAACTGAGTTGTTCTTCTCCTTTTTACAGAGATGGGATTGGCAGTTTAGCAACAGACTTTTGCATTGCAATGTGAGTAGTGAGAGTGTCCTACTTGCTCCCATTGGGATAGGTTTTATGAGACTTGTAGCAGCCTTCTTCTGACACTCCTACCAGTGCTTACTGGTCCTGCTATTACTATCTGCAAAAGAAGCACAAGTACAGTGCTTTCTGGCCCCCTGACAGACAAAATCAGGCCCAGTGCTCTCCAACTGGCTATCGGAGCTGTAGCAAATTTCCCCAAAGCCTGCTGAAGTCTCACTGCAGCATCCTCAAATTCCTAGCTGCACCCCTTACTCCTCCTGGGAAGCACACTGCTCATGGCTGCTTCTTTGCTCTTCCTTCCCACTCTGCTTGGAGGGGAAGACTGCAGAAATAATAACAGCCTTCATAATTGTCAGCACAGTGGATGACCTAACATGAGCCTTTTCACCTCTGATGGCTGCCTCAAAGCTCACAAGAATCTGAGGTGTCTGCCCATTTGGCAAACCTGGCAGAGCCTGACCAGCCAATCCAGAAGTTGTTGGGGGAATTGGTCTGCAAATCTTATTTCCTCAGGAAACCATCCTTTATTTGCTTCATTTAAATAGCAGTCTTTCCTTCAGCTACTTCTTGCTTTTAAAAGGTCCTTTGGACTGGAAGAAAAAGCATATAATCCCATCCGTAAATGGTTCAACATCTGTTTTAAAATCCCCCAAAATTTGAAGAAGTCATCTGCTTCTACCCATCTTGCTGGTCTCACTTGGGGATGTCAACATAAGACATACAACTCAAGAACCAGAAGTCAAAAACCCGGACCAGCCTTTTACAGGCTATGCTGGCATAAAAGGAGAGAGAAGGGATAGGAAAAGGTGGAGGAGATAGAATAGGATGGTGAGAAAAAATACTCACATTAAGATGAATTCTAGATGTATTTTTTCCAGTCATTTTTCATGCTGAGGTGGCTTCTGAGCAGATCGTTGTGCATGGTAACTCAGCCAGACCTGTTATAGCAAAAGCTCACAGTGCAGCACGATTTAATTACAAAAGAAGTTATAGGATTCCTGAGCCTCCTCCCACCTCTGGGGTGTGGGAAGTCATGCAAAACTGGGGGCTGAACTGTCTGCTGTCACGCAGCACCCACATCCCTGGAGTCCACAGCGCCTCTTTTAGTCATCACATAATTTTTTTCCACTGTGCACCTCACCTCTCTTAAGGCTTTGTTGCCTCATGCGTAGGCACTGCCTGGTGTTTTTATGGTTGGGTATAAGCTGTAGGAATCAGGAAGGGGGTGAGACAGAGGGCTGGGCATGCTCCAGCTGTTTGTCCCTGGCACTACATTAATGTGCTGGTTTGGGGACCGTCTGGCTGTGTGCTGCTGTTTCCTTCTGCGGTGGCATTTAGTGCCGGAAGATGTGTGGGCCACAGCACAATCTCACATTGTTCCGAGAGAACCTTTTATTTTTTTGTCAGCTAACAAAGTGACCCTGCCATCAAGTTGGTAAAATGCCACTCCACTGTTTGAGAAAGGAGGAAAATTCCCATTACCAACTGTAATGAATTTATTCCTGGGTTTACACCTGTGTAAACATGAGGAGAAAGAGGCTGGGCTTGGCATGACAGGGCCAGGAGAAGATTTATAGCTGAGAGAAGACTTTAAAAAGATGGTGTTAAGAGTAGTATCCTGCCTCTGCCTTTGCAGCTAGGATCATTATCTCTTAGTGCCGTAACTTTGGGGTAGGCTGCTTGTGTCTGTGTAGCTGCTTATCTTTCAGATGGCCTACAGGTGCTATACAGAATCAGCATTAAAGTCTGCTTGCATAAGGTATTAGGGAGGGAACATTTGCTTGGAAAAAACCCCCGGCTTCTCAAAATGCATTAAGATTCTGTTATGCCATGTTATTAAAATGCAGAGATTGGTCAGTGGTTTTTTTTGACCTAGAATACAGATTTTCAAATGCTTTTTTGCTTAAGAAGGGGGATAGGCTTTAAGAAGATGTCTCTTCTTGCCTCAATGGTAACATCGGGGCAGGGTCTACACCAACACCAGGTGCTTGGCATCACGCAGGGAGCTGCTCAAGGCTAGAGCTTCTGTTTTGCAGAAGCCAGTGGATACTTTTGAAGTCTGATGTCTTCTGAAAACATGTCTGGGTTGTTCTTCAGTCAGGTGCAGAGACCTGAGGATGTCACTGGAATGCCTGGGAGAAGGCTCTTTCCTCAGCACAGCTTCCCCTCTCTGGGCTGCAACATTGGAGGGTTTCCCCATGCTTTTTCTCCACCCAGGTAAGTGAGGATATTTTTGCCAGACTCTCAGTCCTGGGCTGTATTTTGGATTTTTGAAGGGAATTTCTGCTGACTACACTGCAGTGTTTGTCTTCAGTGTTTAGGACTTTGCTGGGGGGTGCATACTTTTTTCCAGAAGTCCTGACAAAAACCTAAGGATTCCATTTTCATGTGTCTGTCAGCCTCTTGGGAGTGTGGTTAGGATGCATGCACCTGCTCTGTTCCTGAGTGAGCACAGCACAGGACGTGTCCTTCCACCTGCTCTGACTTTAGTGTCCACTAAACACCTTTGAACATCCAGTGGATGAGAGACCCCGCCCTGGCAGCCAGCAGCACTCGTCCACACAGGCTGGGATAACTCCCCAGAGCATTTCACTTCCTGACAAAGCCACTTGGCTTCACCTTGTTTCTTCAAAGAGGGCTCTGATGCAGCACCATAAATCATCACGGCCAGGAAAATACCCTTTTGTATCCCACAGTATCATTTTAAAGCTCTGGACTGTATGTGGTCTTTTGGCAAATACCAAATGTATGCTTAAAAATTGAAGGGCACTTTTTTTCCCCTGACAGTGGTCTGGAAAGGAGCAGATTGTCATTGGACTGTTTGCAGAAGCTGGAGTTCAGCAGCTGTCATTTGTTTGGCTTCTCCCAACCTCCAGCACTGATGATATCCTGGAAGGCAGGAGGGGGATGTGGTTTGGAGGGGCTGGGGCAAGTGGAACAATGTTTTGAAATTGCTAGCAATTTAATTCTTTCACATCCAAAAGATCTCTCTTCTCTCATCTCTTGTAAGTGTTGTGCTCATTTATTATTTTCTTTGACCAGAGGCCAACAAACAGCAAGCAACAAATATATATATTGTGGAACGAAATTAAGAAGTGGTTTCTGGTAATAAGTCTTGAAGAATTATTAAGGTGTCTATGTTCACCCTGCATGATAGAAGGGGAGGAATCAATGCTGCAATTGCTACTCATAAACAACCCAAAAAAGCGCAGAACTTCCACCCTTTACAAAGGAAGGTGAAAAGGATTCTGAGCAATTTTAAACTCGGTAAACATCTTTGAAGATCTGAAACAAATTACTACAGGGAGCTCAGAATGGAGCAAACTGTGGTTCTCTATCCAGAGCTTTTTGTAAAAGACTGAAATTCAATGAACTTTGTGCTTCTGAATGTGTTAAAAGATTAAGAACCTTTATCATATGCCCCTCAAAGACAATGGAATTTTGACTTGGTCTAACAAGGGTCAGACCTAAATAAAGGACTCAGGTTTTCAGCAAAGCTGATGTAATGTCCTGCAAGTTATGGGCGAAACACCTCTGTCTAATCAAGCAGATCCTGTTATCCTGGCAAGAAGCCAAAGCTCATTTCTTCAGGGAATGCCCTTTCTTGCCTTAGGAGAGCAGTCTCCCAGTGACTGCAGCTGCCCTGCTTCAGAAGGCATGGAAGTCAGTATCTACTGCAATCATCCCACCACAGTGAGTCCACACTTTATTTCTACCTAATTCATCTGCTGCACACCCTTTTAAACCAAGGAAGGGGGCTTGCCCTGCACAGATAGAGTATAGCACTGCAAGAAGCTCAGAGAAGCTGGGCAGGGAACGCTGTAGCTGCCTGCCTTTTCCAAAAAGGAGCAAATTCCTTTTCTCTGATACTCCATGCTGGACCCTGATGGTAGTGGGCTATTAATAGCAGCCGGTCACTCTAGGAGAATGCATGAGGAGGGTGATAGGTATAGCATACAGGTTTGCATGTTGAGGGATGCAGCAGTTAGTTCACTTCATCTGGGTCTCTCTTTCTGCTCTCACAAGCTTTGTCCTCATGAATACATACACTTGGAACAGGCTGTACCAGCAGTTTCAGTCACTTTGGGGCTTCAACCTCAAGTTGTGCAAAACTGCAGACATGAACAGTGCAAAACTGTCTTTAGCTATTTGTTAAACCAGGAAAAGAAAAAGAAAGATGTGTCACCATCCCGACACCTAGCCCAGTACATGAGTTTGTCCTGAAGGCAGCCATATATATGTTTGTCTCTGTATCAGAGAATCTAAGTTAATTTAGTAGTTGGGCTATTTCTTATGCCAAGGATAATAAACCAAAGAGCTCCACACCCAGCAGTGATTTTGTAGAGCGGTGTCATGAATGTGGATCAAGTTTACAGAAACAGATCTTTATTGTGCTTATCCCTTTACTGGTAATATCTAGATTAATATTTGAGGTGACAGGCCATACAATCCATAAAAGGCAAACTGTGCATCACCATAGTCTCACCAAAATGAAACTCCCCTGTATAATGGTTGAGTAGCATAGACACGGCATTAAAAGTCAATATGTCTTTCTCACAGTTGAAAAACAAAGCCCTCCCTCACCTCTCTTTTAATAGCAGTGGCTCTGAAAAGGGCGTTAGTTTTACTGCTGTCCTTAAGGCTAAAAGGAGAGCACATGTGACTCTTTGGTCTTTCAAATAAAATGAACTTTATTGCAAACGTTTGTTCTTTCGTTGTCTTGCCAGTTGGGTGGCTTCAGGAGCTTGCATAATACCTGTGCAGCATTGTACAGCAATTGTTCCCCATCCTCAAAAATTCACAGGTTATGAATTCATAGATTGTACAGCTGACTGTGGCATTGAGCTTCTCCATAGCCAGGAAAGACTGAATACAGTGCAGACTGCATGTGCACAGCTTCACTGAACCCAGATTTTATATTTATCCTTAGCCTGAGTTAGCAAAAAATACATCAGCCTCAAGCCTAGCACAAAGGGTACCTCAAGGTGGCAGGGTGTGAAGCCCAGATTTATTCTGGGTACCCTTAAATAAGAGGAAATCTAATTGAGGTGCCTGGTTCAGGAACATCACCAGAGCTACAACACCTACAACCAGTGTAAGTAAGACCACCCCAGAGGGCATGCATCACCCTACAGGACCTCTTTATCTGTCTAGGGAGAAGTACACTAGAGCTCTTAGGTGACCAGTCAGTAAAGCAGAGTACAGGTAGTGGGCTGAGTTGACATGTACTGAGGCCTGTGTGTCTGAAAGTGTTCAGGTCCTGCCAGAGAGGACTATAGAGCTAGGGAAGTGTCAGAGTAGCTGCTGTTGTATTCCTAGGGCTGCTCAGACCTGGGCAGAAGAATGACCTCACAGCTGGAGGTGGGAAGGAAAAAGGGAAAACAGCGAGATAAAGACAGAGGAGCAATTAGGAATAATGAACACATAAAGGAAGGAGAAAATGCAAGTAAAGCTAGAACAAAGAAGCTGAAAAGGACTCAACACCATGGTAAGAGCACTTTATAGTGGTGTATATATCTACAAACCTGCTCTGAGCAGTGTGTTTGTTCCTCTCTCAGCAGAATGCACGGGTGCTTCTGTTCCTCAGCGCTGAGGGTCTCTAATGAATGCTCTTTTGTAGCCTCCTGAACACCTCCCATGGCTAATGCAGGATATGCTAGCATATTTGTAAAGGTTTGCTTAGCAGTGAATAGATCTGCCCTAACTTCAAAATACATCAGTGGCACGTAGCCTCAGGACCCCCTGTATCTTAAACACATCCCTGGTGGCAAGCCAGATTTAACTGCACACAAAGCGATGCTGCTTTCCTTCTTTAGGGCACCGCCTCCACATTCAGCCAGAGGAGCTGCAGCCATCCACAGCACATGGCCCTGATATGAGCCCACAGGGAACAGAGGCGTTCTCTTCGCAGGTGAATTCGTCCCCGCGCATCGTGGGCCCAGGCATCAGCTTCAGCACTGAAAAGATTCATATCTGATTACTCTTCTTTTAAAAGAATGTCACTCTCAGAGAGAATTTCAGTGCCTGAGGACAAAAGGAAAGGATTGTTTTGGTTGTTTTGAATTGAGTGTTGGCTCTCTGCATGTCAGGCTACTCTGCTTAAACTTCCCACTTTTGGACTCTCTGCCCCCATGCTGGCATCTTTCAGCAGACCTCCCTGGTAGCAGTGGAGTGGATTAGTGACAACTTTCAGAGGGTTTGAAACTTGACAGAGTATTTCTCTCTCTGAAACAATGAAGTTTTGTCTGCACGGAGGTCCTGAAGACCTGGCAGGTATTCTTGGTACAAAAATTGGACAGAAGTCTCAATCCTACATCTCATCCCACCATATGAAACACAAGGGCTCCATGGAGGATTCCTTTAGGATGGATGTTGTGCATGAAGAAGTAGATTTTGCAGTGAGAGATTGATCTCTGCTGCCTCTGAGCACTGTGCAGGAGTGAGGTGTGAGAGGGAGTGGCACTGGGGGAGCTGCAGCCTGTCTGTTCTGCTCTTGACAGCCATCAAGGCTTACTGCCTCTGGAGTGTAGTTTGGAGCAACCCTAGGTAACATCTTGAGCAAGGGGATATGGGAACCTCCTCTTTAGTTTCTTCATTTCTCTGATGCTCAGATCTGAATCCCAGAGGTCTGAGGATTTGAAGAAACCATCACCCATTCCCAGCCTCATAAATCCACAAGGTTACTGAACTTAGGAAAGCTGCTGATGTGTATCTGTAAAAGAAGTTGGTGGCTTTAGAAGTGAGGATTTGCTTATGCAGAGTGGCTGAGAAAAACTTTATCTGAATTAACAAAATATGTGAATTGAAAGTGGATTATCAGTGCCATACAAATGGATGAATTCCTTACATTCTTCTCTTCAGAATCAAAATTATCCTAATTTGTTTCAGTATAATTATGAAAGAGAATGTTATACAGGTCTTTAATGAGATATAATTTACTGACTGTAAAACTTAGCCTGGGTTAATTTTTTTGTGTCTCCCAGTAGGGGTGAGATTGGAATACAGGCCTGGATTTTTATTAGTAGGAAACTTGTATTGTCTTTACTGGGGATTTTAATAACTGATTCTGATAATGTAAGAACCCGTTTTTATTACGATTGTACTATGTATAACATTAGGATATGAAATCTCTGAAAAAGCGATTAATTAATCCTCACCATGTCCCTGTGAGATTGGTAAAGGCTTTGTAGCAACTTCTCTGTTCATTGCTGTGCTATGTCTGCTTTTAGCATGGAATACAGCAAGGCAAAGCAGTGCTATGAGATATGGGAGAGAATCAAATCTTATTGGACCCACGGGAGGAATTAAGCAAGAAAAAAAAGTTACTGCCCAGCTTAGAATTTGGTCAAGCCACTGTGAGAAAATGTCAGGGGAGCTTTAGTGATCAGGGTGTCTGCTTTATGTCTAACCAAATCCACACATAAGGGTGCCACACACAGAGTGCACTGTGGTGAGGACCGCCTTCATAGCAGGGTGTAAATATTGTAAAAATAATTGAATATATGTAAAAATAATTTATCTCATTTCCTTCTGTTTGTAAAGAGGATTTATCTATTTACATTACATTCCTTTAAAAAAAATTAAAATAAAAAGTGAAAAAAAAACCCCTCTGGGAGGATGACTGCTCTCTGAAGGCTTATTCTCTGTTACCATAGCTTGCTCCATCGGTGTTGCAGTGCTACATGGTACTCCTCGCAGTCCCTTCTCCGTACAGGCAGCTTCTTTCTTTTCCTCAGAAGACAGTTTATTTTCTACCCAATGCTAAATCTCATGTTTGTCTCACTTCTTTGAATGAGCACAAGCACTGTGCTTTTGTTCTTCTCATTTTCCAGTGCCTTTTTGCTGATCTTCTCTGCATGTATCTGAAAGGTCAGGAAAACAAATCAATATGGAAAAGGACCTCCTGCCCCTTTTAACCTAGCCTGTAGGAGGGAGGGAAGGGAAATCACCAATTACATGAAAGGGAGCTTTAAATATACTTGAAAAAGAGCACTGTGGGAGTGAGGGTTTGGAAGGACAGGTGTTGACAAGACCATTCTCTGCAGTTCACAGGGTGCCTTTATGAACTCATGGTCTCCTCCTCCGCAGCAGTGTATACAGGCAGATCTGTAGAGCTGAAGGATATCCCAAGAAAGAAGCACTCTAACAGGGAATGGCCCTCTCATTTCAGCATCACTGACCATGAAGGTTGGGCACTGGGAGCTGGACTGAGACTCACCATGTAGTTTGAGGGCTACCAAATTCTGACCTCTATCTTCTACTGCCTGGGTTTTCTTCAGTACTTTCTGCTTACCACTCTCTTATTTCCATTCCTCAAGGTGACTGGCTCCTTCTGCACATAACTCCCCATGCACATTCCAGAGCATCAGAGAGAGCCTCCACATCTGCATAGCAACTAGATTCCTGCTGCACCATCACTGGTGCAGTGAGGCCTAGAACTGAGTCCTTGCCTAGTCTCTAGCCTGAATACTGCAGACAAGTTTACTAATCACGACCTCTGTCGCCAACATGCAGCCTCAAACGTTCTGCTGAGGGTGTTCCATACTCCTGGAACCTCCTTGGTAGTCAGTGGAGAGGAGGGAGCTCTCCCTTTACTTTCCAATGATGAATACTTCTTGATTGCTCATATATGGTGTTCGTACAAGTGTCTTATGACAGGTGCTAACAATTCAGGCCTTAATCTCTGAAATTATTTTAGTCTTTAAATATCTGTCTTTGAATTTAGCCTTAACTGGTTGTATTGGCTTGGCACAGCCTGGTTTTGGGTAGCAGGGGGGCCGCAGAGATGGCTCCTGTGAGAAGCTGCTGGCAGCTTCCCACCATGTCTGGCAGAGCCAATGGCTGATGGCTCTGAAGATGCTGGCCAGAGCTGGGCCAGTGAGAGAGGCTGGTGGCCTGGGTTACAGGGTATTCTATTACCATCTTCATGAGCTGTTGAAACCAGGTGGAGCAATGTTCCTTGCCTCCTCCCTCTGGACTATCTCCTGTTAATGGGCCCATCAATGCCTTGCCTCATGACTCACCATCCCACTGTGAGATGCTCTGCCCAGGAGGAGGAACTGAGCATTCCCATCTGTATGTACTTGGAGGTTTGGAACACCACAGACAGCCTTTTCCACTGGATCCCCAGAGGACAAGAGCTACACAGCCACCACCGGACCTTCTGAGGAAGACCAGACCCTTCTACAGGATCACCGCTTCAAGAGAACCACATCCATCACTTCAGGAGGACTGCAGCCACCATTTTATCTGACTGCTACTGCCACCCTGACTTAGAGTCAGAGAAGAGGAGGAGGTGAGAACATGTGAGGGAAACAACACGGTGACACCAAGGTCAGGGGAGAAGGAGGGGGAGGAGGTGCTCCAGGTGCAGGAGCTGAGATTCCTCTGCAGCTGATGGTGTAGACCATGGTGAGGACAGCTGGCCCCCTGCATCCCATGGAGATTCCTGGTGGAGGAGAAGTAGACCTGCAGCCTGTAGAAGACTCAGTGCCAGAGCAGGTGGATCCCCAAAAGAGCCCGTGACCCTGTGGGAGGCCTGTGCTGGAGCGGGCTCCAGGCAGGACCTGTGGATGAACAGAAAGAGGAGCCCACACTGGNACCCCACGGACTCACAGGGAAGGACTCTTCTCCTGGAGCAGTGGAAGAAAGTCTTGGTGATGGACTGACCAAACCCCCTGCCCTGCCTACCTGCGCTCTTGGTGGGAAGGAGGGAGGGCTTGGGTGGGGGGAGGTGTTTTAAGGGCTTATTTTACTTCTCATTACCCTCCTCTGATTCTGTTAGTAATAAATTTCGCTTAACAATCAAGGTTGAGCCTGTTTTGCCCTTGAAATATTTATCCTGCTCTCCTTATCTCACTCATGAAGCCTCCGTTAACCCTTTTTCCTCTGTTCCCTCCGTTTGCCCAGCTGTGGCAGCGGAGGGTGAGCCAGCGACTCTCATGGGTGCCTGGCGTTAGGCCAGTGTCAAACCACGACACTGGTCTATCAGATGGAAGATCCTTGAACACCCTGCTGAGGTACCTTCTCTTCCCCCCAGCCCCATCCCAGGTGCCTTTGTAAAGAACAGCTTTTCACTTGCTGCTTATTTGGCTTGCTTATTTTGACAAATACCAGTGAGGAAAAGTGGCTAATTGCTCTGCCCTCCTTCCAGCATCAAGGTCAGAAAACAGAGAAACGCAGAGAGCAGAGTGAGCCCCCCTTTTAATGCACGGAATTGGAGTTTCAAAGAGCAGCCATCCAACCTGGATAAACAGCAGGTCTCTGGAATTTTGCACAGGTATCAGCGGGGTTCTGCACCCTACACTGCCTGTCCGCTTTGTTTGTGGTCTCTCTTTTGTGTTACATTTGTCTTACCAAATCAGCAGTAGCAAACAAACCCTTCCTTTTTGCATATATCTACACATATAACCCTCATGCAGGGGAAAACAGCTGTGCCTGTGTGTCTCAGAAAGCTCAGCATTTGTGCTGCTGAGTGCAGGATGGTAGTGCTCCTGCATGCTGGTTGTGTCACTCACCAGAGCAGAGAGACAGAAGCAGGGGACAGAAACAATGATGTATATCTATTTTACCTCTTCCAGATGTCATCTGTTGTGCTAGTGAAACCCCTTCATTAAAAGCTTTTTAAAAATACCCTTGCAGCAAAACCCTTTTGCAAAAAAAAAGCTATTAGAAGAAGAACATTCTTTTGGAGATGATAAAAGCAACACCTCACATGCTAGATGTTTTTCAGTCTTCACTTTTCTTCCTCATTTGTGTCCTGCACCAAGCCATTACACTTTGGGCCCATTCTTGCTCTTCAGCTGACTGCATGATTCCAGTGGCAGAGCCAGGTTGAAGACAGATGATGCTGGTGTGTTGCACCTTTCATTTTGAAATGTCTCGAAGCTGCTGACATCTGCTGTAAATTTGCTGTGCCTCTTGGGACACTGCTTTCATACAAAGACCAAACTCTAGGACTCCAAAAAGAGTAAACCAAGTGAGGAAACCATTCAGGGTCTTGAGCTTTTTGGGTGAAATTTTTTACACAGAAATGCCCAGTGTTGTCAGAAAAGGGAGCCTAAGATTTATATCCTCAGAAATGAAAACTGAAATTGGTCCATTAGACTGAGCAGAGAGCAATTTACCTGCAGATGCCTTTACTCTAAATGAGAACACAGACACTTTACTAGGCAGAAGCAATAGACTTTGAGGTAAGATGGGACCATGAATTTGGCTTCCTGTGCAGCTCCAGGCAGCTCTGGTCTTCTTTCAGGTCTCTGGAAGGCTTCAAAAGGCTGCTACAAAAGAATTACTGACATGAAGGCCCCTTACATTGCTGGATCATAGGCACCTTAATGACCCCTCCCTATGGAGGGGGCCCAGATTTTGATCCTGGTGGTGTAAACCTGGAGTAGTGGATTTTAGTGAATTTCAGTGGGATTCCTCTAGAAAAATCCATGTATAATGAAAATAAAACATTTTTAAAGCATTACATTTTTATAATGGTTAAGTGTCCCATCCTTCAACCTAAAAAAATTGTTTGGGATTCTCATGTTAGTTTGGTATGACAGGTCAAGAAGATAGCTAACTAATCACTATTCACACTGTTAAAGGAATTTCCTTCTTGCAGTCTGATGTAGCTCAGAATATGACACTGAACAGCTCAGAATCTCTCTGAGGTGACGGTATGGTCACCCATATGTATCTTGCCTGGAAGTGTTTTGCAGACCTTTTGAGGCTTAGTTGCTCAAAACATCACAAAATTGTGTTTTCCCTGAACTTCTGCTCATCTTTATCTCTCAGTGGAGACGGCAGGAGCGAAGCAGTAATCCCCCCTGGGACTCCTTACCTAATGCACACTCTAAGTGATCAAGACATGCTGCTTACCTTCTCATCCACAAAGAGAGATGTGGCTTACTAGGACTTGAGTGATGAAAATCAGAGCAAAAGGCTGTAATGAAGTGGACTGATGACAGAAAAAACAGATAATTAACATGTAAAAGTTAATTGTTGCAGGCATTACACGTGGACTGAGCTGTTTTATGGAGACACAAGCTTGGCTGTTTGCTGGGATGTAGCAGGGTACACGGAGCACCATGGGCTTAGGCAGATTCTTCACACCACAGCTATGTGTTTATTCTGATGATCAGACAACTCTGCTGGTTACTGCCCTCACTCCATGAAGTTTAACTTGTACCATGTGCTGAAGTGCTTGTGCTGTGGCACAGCCCTGAGCATCCCACCACTAAGCTGCAATAGCAAATGTGGTGAAAAATCATCTTCTGGCAGGAGTGATCATCCCCTGGTACCTGGCACTGGTGAGGCCACACCTCAAATTCCGTGTTCAGTTTTGGGCCCCTCACTACAAGAAAGACATTGAGGTGCTGGAGCGTGTCCAGAGACAGGCAGTGAAGCTGGGGAAGGGTCTGGAGCACAAGTCTGATGAGGGAGCTGGGGTTGTTTAGCCTGGAAAAAAGGAGGCTCAGGGGAGACCTTATCGTTCTCTACAACTTCCTGAAAGGGGGGTGTAGCCAGTGGGGAGTTGGCCTGTTCTCCCAAGTACCAACCAGTAGGACAAGAGGAAACAGCACTAAGTTGCATCAGGGGATGTTCAAATTGGATATTTGGAAAAATTTCTTCATGGAAAGGGTTGTAAAGTATTGGAACAGGCTGCCCAGGGAAGTGGATGAGTCATCATCCCTGCAGGTATTTAAAAGATGTGTAGATAGGGACATGATGGACCTGACAGTGTTAGGTTAATGGCTGGACTCAGTCTTAGAGGTCTTTTCCAAATAAAATGATTCTATGATTCATCTTTCCTCTCCTGCTATTTTAACTCTGACTCTGCTGAAAATTTGGCACCATGTTCCAGAAGCTAATCAAGCCCTTGTCTACTCTACTTTGCTCACAATTTCCCTTTAGAAAAATGCTATGAAGAGCAACCCACCAGGGAAAATGTTGTAAAATTATGCTGAAATCACATGCAAGGTGCACCTGCAGAACTGATACCTGGTACCTCTGATGGTTTTGATTTAAGGCTTTAGCTTAAACCACCAACAGTATATTCTGTGTGTATGTGTGTGTGCATAACACAATTGTGTTTTTACTGCACACAGATGCATACATACAATGAGACAGAGCAAGCTGTCTGTAAATTTGGATTCAGGAAACAGATGTGCCTGTTTCTTGCAATATCCTCAGATCTCCGAAAGAGACAAACTGAAAAGATCAAGAAGAGAAATTACTTAAAAAGTGGATCTCCATTATTCCTAAAGAAGGCATGAACAAATAGTAGACATTTGATCTGAAAAGCTACATGGTGGTTTCTAATCTGCACTTGCTTATATTATAACAGAGAATCCTGAAAATTTTACAGTGGGCCAATAGACCTAAAAAGTGAACCTCAGCCATGTTCTTCTGTGAAATCCTTGAAACGGTGAGACCCATGCAGCACCATCATGTCTTGGGGTCAGACTCCTCCCTCATGGAACAGAACTGACCTGACAGTAGCTTCTTGGAGAGTATGGAAAAGGCCTTTCATGGATGACCAGACTTTTAAATTCCTAAAACCACCAAAGGTTTCTGAAAAAAATCTAATCATTGCAGATACACTTGTCCATGTATTTGCTTATATTGGAGAGGTAAACTAGGACCTTTTTGAGAGGTAAGCTAAGACCTCTTTTTGGAGTCCTCTTTCCCTGGCAGACTGTTGGGATACAGATACGATCAGATCTGGATTTGAGTCATCCATGGTTTGAGGTTTAATTTTGCAAAACATGAATCTCCCACTTGAACTTTCCCAAGAGCATCTTCCAGTGTTACCGCATGTCTGATTTTCCCTTGTGCTGGCAGGGCTGAGAGCAGCCACAGTGGGCAAAGGGAACCTCTATAACTGTGTGACTCCCATCGTGCTGGGTGATCTTGTGGTTCAGTCCTTCATCCAGCAATAGGGGTAGATAGCAGGAGAATGGTGCAGGCTAGAGCCATGGATCCATAGACTCTGATGCTAAATTTTCATTTTGGCCAAGCTAGTGCCCTTGGAAAACACTAAAATCTCGAAAAGTAATGCAGAACAGCACTTAGCCTCTTTAATATGTGAGCAGTGTTGTGTACCACCTGCATTTTCACTCTGCATTAACAGTAGTAGTAATAAGAATAACAATAACAGTAACAACAACAATAGCAATAATAATAATAGTAATAATGATGCACTGAAAACCTGGCTGGTGTCCTTCATTGTGAGCTAGAACTATAATAAGCGACATTTGGTTTTTGTGTTTTTCCTGTTCTGGGTTTCCGAGAGCTGTTTGTAAGTCTTACTGAGGGAGTAGCCTGAATCCTTGAGAGGAGAAATTGTCTTTCCTTGTTCTGAAGCAACCTCTCTGACTAATCCAAGGCCTCACCTAAAGCAGCCCTTGGCGTATCTTCTGGATGGCCAAGAGTTGGTAAAGGGTAGTGATGAGTGGAGGGGCCTCTGAAAAAGTCAAGTGCTTCGGACCCAGCACTGTGAGTGGCTTCATGTGGTCTAGGGGCTTATCCCCTCTGTAAGGTCCAGAGCCTGACAGTGAAGAGGCTGTGTCACTCCAAATTACACCACAGATGCCTCTGCTATCATTATTACCTGTAATTTGTGTCACAGCACAGCTGTATTCCTAATTTTTCCTCCTCCTTTTTTATATAAGGCCTTTGCCCTTTCTGTCTGCAGGCAAGTCAGGCAGCGAGCTTTTCAGTGATGACAGCAGGCCACAGTATTTACTGAAGGGAGCAGAGATGTCAGTTTGGGGACACATGGGAAGACTGAAGGAAAAAGGAGTCCAGTCCCACTATCTGCCTCAGCTTCACTCAGGCTGGAGTCTTGGAGGTCCGAGTGAGTCCCAGGGACTCTGAAGAAAGCAGGCGTGAAGAAATCTGGAAGGGATTAAGAAAGTAAGGCTGTGTATGGTCACTCAGCAGTATTAGGGTCTGTCTCCCTCCAGGTACTGAGGCCAAATGCATGGGAATGAAGGGCTGGTGTGATTAAATTTGGGTTTGCCAACTCCAGCCAGCACTGACAGGGGCAGCCATGGAAACAACCAGCAGAGTCCTGCTGCACAGGATGTCCGTGGCAGGGCAGCCTAGCACTCCTGCCAGCAAGAGGCGATGGAGCCAGAGCGTGTCACCACCAGAGTTGTTGACCCAGCACAGCCTGGTCCCTAGAGGCGAGTCCACTTCCATCAGCGACCCAGGAGAGCTCAGTCACCGCCTGTCTGTCAGGAGCTGTGAAGGATCAGGAGCTGGATACATGTGGAGTGATTTGAAGCATCTGGAATGCTGCTCTGGGTTCTTGAAAAGAGAAAACACTGCTGCTAAAGTCAGTGTTGGGTGCATACATAACCTAGCTTTGGAGGAAATCTCAGCAGTTTTGCTGGTCGATCATTTCTTCAGGGCTAGGAGAAAATCTTGGATTAGGCTTAGAAGTTTTGTTTTCTAACTATAACTTTTATTTGCTCTGACTTCATATGAACAACAAAATCTGTTAAGTGTCACTTCTTATAACCTACTTACTCAGTGGAGAGTCAAACAGTGCCATACAAACTTTGAGGATAGAAAAGGTTGATTTGTAAATGAAACTGTGTTGATGGCCTGCTTATTATACACTTCACTTGATTTTGGTGTCCCCCTCCTTGAAGCCTGAACACATGCTTTGAAACAGTGGTGGAGATTCTGTCTTTTAAAACACCTGCTATGAACTTTATTGACAACACAAATTCCCCAGTCTCAGTCAAGTTCAGACTTCGGCATCCGCTTTTCAATCACACTGGCAAATGCTGGAGCAGAATGGGATGCTGATGATTAAAATCTCTGTAAGGCAATCCTTACCCTCCATAAGTTAAGGGAAGAGGCTGTAAACACTGCACCCTAAACTCCTTGTTATGCTGGCTCAGAAAGTGCGGGCTGTGAAACCATTAATTTTCATCTGTGGCACTGAGGACTAAATTTTACTCTGACACTGGAAAAATGGTGCAACTTGGGATTTACATAAGTGAGGTTATGTTCTGTCTGAGACCTTTGTAGTTGAACAAATTGGGGAAGATGTGGGAAAAATTACTTTTGAGGGGAAGGGGATCAGGTCTTAATTCTGAAATGTGGGCTGAGACTAAAATGTACAGGGATCAATTCCTAACACAGCAGAATAATCTAAGAAGATGAGATGTCCTCCTCATTTCTGTACTACATATAAAAGAAACAAATAAAAGCAGCTCCCAGGAGCACTACTTTTTGCCTAAACTTTATCAATCCCTTGAAAAAAAAAAAGGAGTATGGTGAATTGATAAATACAAAGGAAAACTCTTTGGGAAAGAAGAAAGAACTGGAGTTATTGACACTGTTTTCCAGCTTCTGGATGTACTCAGGCTGAGGTTCCCGGAACACTTGTGTTATGGCATTTCAGCAATCAAGTAATATCATCACAATGACGTGGCATGACAGGCCTCCTATCATACACAAGCTGTGTGTGCTGTCTGCAGAAACACACTTATCATGTGTCTCACAACAGATGCTGGCATGGGGGTGCCAGGTTCTCTGTCCTTAGGAGTAAAGCAATATTAATCCCACAAAAGGCCTTACACGAACCTTATGAGTCAGTCAAAACTGGTTTTGCATGGAGTAGCTGCTACTTGTTTTGTTTGACTTGTTTGGGTTTTGTTTTTAATTTTAATTTGTATTCCTGTTCCAACATGACTTGCAGAAGTTGCCTAGAAACCATCTCGCATCAGCTCACTCATCCAGGACACACAGCTCCCCATATGCAGGCAAAGAGATAAGCTTAACTTCCTTAATTTTTAAAGAAATGCAATTAACTCCCCTCTTCCTCCTCCCATGGATGTGATATCTGAGAACTTGGTAAAAAAACCCAACAACACCGAGGCAGAAAAGCCTGGCACATTTTACACGGGGAAGTTTGAATAGACAAGGTTGTCTTGAGGTGGTGGCAGAGTCAGAGCCACGTTTGCCCCCACTAGGAGGTCCAGCAGGCTTCTAGTGGACGCTTCACTGCTTCTGGTGACACAAAACAGCCATAGACTTTGATGCCTTTTCCTCCCAGCATGTAAAAATGCCAGTTATTTCCACTGCTCTGTATTCTGTCCAAAATCTCCTCTTGGCTCTCCCTACATCCTACAGTACTTGTGATCCACTGCTCTTGTGAAGCCAGTATATGTTAGGGAGCCCGAAGATTGATGGAGTTTCCTGTGTTCTTCCAGGATTAAATACTTTACATGTGATAAATCCAGAGGAGCTGATAGCACTAAGCACAAATCTGGTGGTGAAAACATCCTGTGCAAATAGAGCTTGGAAAATAAAGGGCTTGTCTGGGCACCAGCTGGCCTAAAAGAATTTGGGTCTTGAATCAAATCCCAGAGGTTTTATTAGGCTCTCTGGGAAAATACAAAACCAGAAAAATAATTTTGAGTTGACCTGTAGCACTTTATTTGGAAAATATTTATTTTGAGGTGCCTAGCCTTTTTGCTTGTAATTTGGGATGCTTTTCAAATGAAAAATGCCATCTCAGAAAAAAAGTGTTGAAAGGAATGAAATACTTCTTAAGTTGAAAATTAATGTTTCAACACTAGGAAAAAAAAAAAAAGCTCCCTTTGTGGGATTTGAAACAATTAAATTTGGATTGAATTTCCCAATGTTTCTTGTCTTCCCAAACCTGCATTTTCTGGCAAGGTTTGCTATGGCTTGGCTGTGTTTAATGTGTATGCAGATAGTAAGGAGAAGTTTTAAGGACAAGTGTGAACACCTGCACAATAGGAGGATCTGTATTGCAACTTCCAAATGCAATTCACAGCCAATTTTAACCCATACCCCCTCACTCTTTCCTCTCTCTCTTACTACCTCTCTCCTGACGCTTTTGCTTTTTTGCTGGAGTGCTTTAACCTGTTCCCCATGCAATGAGCTTTCCCACCAGCACTTCCTGGGGCTGATAGGAGATGTGGCTTGTGCTCCCACGCCATTCAGCTCTGGGGGCCACACCAGGTTGTGGTGTGTGTAAAGGAGGCTATTAAAGAAAAAACTAAAATTGTGCTGCACTTGTTGTGTGGTGGAGATGGGCAGGGACGGAGGCCTGAGCTCCCCAGGGTCAGAGCTTGCCATGCCTGGGGGGAAGAAGGGGAGAGCCCCTCACTCACCATTCAGGCAGTGGAGGCAGGACTCTCCAAGGTGACAGAGGCTGAACAGCATGTTCAAAGTAGCAAATGGTTAAAAAAATGGCTATTGACCAACTGACTGGCCTTCAGGTTTTAAGCCAGCTTCTCTGCTTGCCAGGCAGTAGTCTGGATCTATTAGCACCAGGATGGGATGGCATGCAAACCTTTCATTTAGAGATGCTGGTTGAGATGGCATGGCTGAGGATTTCTGAAAGCTTTGAGCTTGAGTGGTCTGGAGTAGAAAGGGTGAGTGCTTGGTTGTGGTGTGGATTGTTTATCTGAGTTCTGATCCTATTTTCCTGAGCATTTCATCAGGTGTTAGGGTCAGGAGGAATGGGGACTAAGATAGCTTTAATTGTTAGATCTCAGTGTTTATCTGCGACTCAGAAATCATGGGTAGATTTTAACACTGCACGGTAACAGTATGCACTTGGCTCTCCAGGTGTGCCCAAAATGCAAAAGACTGGCTCTTACGAGTTCCAGAGTTCGTGGGCAGCCCTTCATGAGGATGGTAGAGAAGGTCTTTCTCGATGGATGCTTTGGGGAGCATGTTGTACTGGACTCTGAAACGTAAGAGATCATCTCTTTGCACCTTCCTCTCCTCTGAGAGCGATAATGAGCTGTATGAGTACATGGCTGAGGCCTTTGAGTTTTCATTTGTGGCTGCTGATTATTCCTACCCTTCACAGGGTAACGTGAGCTCTGGAGAGACACATGGGATTTACAGTCATGGTAGAGGTCAGGCAGCAAGACACTGCTGATTGGAAGAGGGATGCTAAATCTCCTCACAGATTTAAATGCACACGTTGCTCCTGGAAAGCCATTCTGTAAGTCCTGAATATTAGACCTAAGGAAATGCTTATACTAAAGCAAATAATTTCCCGGAAATTAGGGCCAATTGCAGACCTTTATCTGAAATTGTGCAGAATAACATTGTTCTGATGATCTAACAGACTGAAGACAACTTCTAATTGCAGTGCCAATGGCACCGCTACCACCCAATAAATGCTCAGCTCCTCTGAGCTCAAGGAATCCAGAGTCATTTAAGGTGGAGTGTTTATTTCAGCAATTCAAGGATGAAAAGTGTTCTAGGGAACATTGAAAGAAATCTTCATGTGTTGCTGCAAAAATGATACAGATTAATCCTGTTGAAAAATCCGTAACTTTGCCCTGCAAAAGAAATTTAAATTTTTAAGTTAAAAAAAAATGATCTGGAGCAGTAAATGATCAAGTCCCCTCTTGTATGGTAGTGTGGCTCCAACATAAACACATGGTGTCATGTTCTCCCTCCATTGCTCCTGGAGAAAACTTTGGAAGCTAATTTAGACTGGGTGCAAGTGGAGCTAATAATCCATAAGGGACTCGGGAATGCTCTTGGGTTGCCACAGTGCTCTGACCATAGGCCATGGCACGTTACCATCCAGTGTTGCCGAGACAGCATTGCTGCTGGTAGCTGGGCACAAACTGTCAGGCAGCTGGGGAAATGACTGATCAGATGGGTGGACTCTGCCAGTAGTCTATGACCTTATATAGATTTATGTAAACCTTTATAAATCATTACCAGCTTGGCTTAGTTACAAACTAATGTCTTCAAATACAGTCTGGGAACACAAGGGTTTCCTTTTTAAGTGTACAGGAATGTTGAACAGAGGACTGGCAGAAGGTTAAGCATCGTAGAGACAAAGTCTTTTATTTTTAACGCGAAGCATTGTTGTAAATCTCCTGAAAATTCACTTGACACTCAGCCTGCTGCAGGTTTTCAGAAGTGTGAATTCACTAATTATAGGTAAGGAGATGGAGTTGCAGTTTGCAGCAGAAGGAGGGAACTCGTATCTGAAGATGAAGGTGTGGATGGTGCTTCCCCAGCACAAACAGCTGTCCCTTATGGCTGTTTTCTCTGTGGTTTCAGTCTCCTTCCAGTTATGTCCCCCTCTCTGTCCTTGGTTGTACAGGCTATATGAAGAGTCTCCTGTAGAAATTAGTCAAGTTTACAAGGCAGAACCCTGGCTGAACAAGTTTTCCTTGAGAAGAACCAATAAACGGAAAGGCCACAAAACTAAGACGGGAAGCTAATTGCAGTCCCTGGAATTTGCCACTCTGCTGTTTCAGAAGGAAAATGCATTGTATTCCAGAAATGTAGTAAAACAAGTGCTGTTTTGGTTTTATAGTGCTGCAGTATATTTGTATATCCAAACCAGGGCTCTGCTACTGAATGTCTGAATGCTGGGGCTATTAGGTCATGCTGTTATTGTTTCTAAACAAGCAATCAGCTAATTAAGTTCTTGGGTAAAAATTCACATGTGCCTTTTGCCGTGTCTCGCAGCTTCCCCTACAGCAGTAGTTAAAAGTTGTAGTTGCTTTATTCTGTTGTTTTGTTTGCATGGAGCACTCTGGTTACTATCAAAGGAGCAAAGTTCAGAGAGATCACAGTGCAAAACTCAAGAGCTAAAAATAAAGAACAGGTTAAACGCTCAGCGCAAAATTGGGCACAACAACCACTGAAGTCAAATGCAGCTCAGCCTCAGTTCTTGCCCGTGCCTATCTGCAGGAATTCTTGTATCAGGCTTAGTGGCCATAAATTGTGCAGTCAAATCTGAATTTAATAAACATTCAGGAATACGTTTCACAAAGCTCTGACTAAACACATCCTCCTATGCTGTTTTGGCAGCTGTTTCCTGTGTCTCCCAACCCTACAAAAGCAACCTGAGTAAGGTGTCTGGCTGCTTGGACTCAGCAACCTAGCCATAAATCCCTAGCTGTCATTCCTGTGCTGAAAGCTGTCAAGGGGCTGCTAGAGGAAAAATGATCCCTAGCTTCAGCCTTGCCTTTGGTCTAGACACATTCTCCTTCCCTGGCAATTTGGGAGTGAGGAGGTATTCTGGAGTGCTCACTGATGCTCCATCTGGGAATCATGATAAATAGAAAATATTTGAGAACTGAAACTCAGCTTACAGCCCCTAAGTGCACCAGAGCAGCACAGTACCTGCAGCCTCGGAAGCTGGGCTGGAAGATAAGTCAATTTTTTCCTACACTGTGTGAGGTTGTTAGCAGCCTCCTCATTATGGAAGATTGTTTAGGTAGTGAAATAAAATGCAGGAATCCAGGCTCTAATGAACAGTGGGACAGATCCGTGGATGGGATAAACTGGGGTGGATAAATTGTAGCTACAACACCTGGGAGCAGAGGAAGAGATAGCAAATGTACAGCCGTGGACTGAAGTGAGGTCTGTACTTAGATGAAACATATTCCTTAGCAATATCAGGGCTGCTGTTGTGGACTCTAAATGGGTTCCTGTGATGAGCCCGATCTTTGATGGTATTGGATTAACATCACTGCTCATTCCAGCTTATTATGTGTCCTGCAGTACCTGTCACGTCTCTCTGCCATCTACTGCAAATAATGACTCCAGCAATTAGGAAGGCTTTGTACGCCTGCAGATCAGAAATACTATCTCACAAAGGGCAGACTTTCCTCATCTCAGCACTGCAGATTCTTCCCCCACGTAGTGATTTGGCCCTTTTCGTCTCCCTGTTCCTCTGCACCCGCTAGTTGGTGAAACAGCAGAAGATTTACAGAAGAGAAAAAAAATGAGAGACAGCTTCATCTCCTATACGTCCCATTTTTCTCCCCAGCCCTCCTCTTTCTCTCTGGAGATGGAAGAGTTTGGTATCAAACATTCAAGTTCTGCTTCACCCAGGGTCTGATCAAAAATGCACTAAAATCAATGGAAAAATTCCTACGGGCTTCACTGATCTCTAGATTGTTTCCAGCCCTGCTGTGGCTATGGCCCTTTGACTGTAGGGGCATGCAGGGCAGCTGTGGGAGCTCGGAGGGGAGGATTTTCAGCAAAGCAGCCCACAAAAGGGAGTCTTGTCTCCCTTTGCAAAGCATGAGGCTCTTGAGGTTTCTACTGGTTCCAAATCTGCAATTCATCTGCTTTTCCATGCTCCACTCACATTGTAACACGCCACCAGCCAGGTGCAATGCTGAGCACCAGGCTGTAGAGAAAAAGTTTTTCCTTACTGCCCCTTTTTTCTCTCATCTTTGGTTGCTCCCGGGTCCCCCTCAACCCTCCTTGCCTCGAGCCTGCCCATCCCAGAGCAGGAGTGATCCACTGCCCCACCTCCAGCACATCCTCCATCTCTGCTGGCACCTGAGATGGCTGCTGGGTTACTGCTTCCTAATGTGGCCACGAAATCCAAATCAGAGTTTGCTTCGCCATCCTGTCCAGTTGCACCTTCCACTGTCCCTGAAGTAGTGCCACTTTGTTGACTGCATCTTCACAAAATGATCTTGCAACCAGTCATGGAAATAGAACAACAGGGAACGCTCTGCTCAGAAATAAAGTATTGGAGGTAATGCTTTGCATTTGACACAGATGGCTTCAGCATGGGAGCTTTGGTTTGGCAAAAATATGGAAATAATAATAGCATTTTTGATCTTCAAAGGGCTCTTCATTCACTAACTAAGGAATGTAATGTTAAGCTTTACAAATTGGTCATACTCTGAAAATACATTTGGTAGCAAAGACAAAGGGTCAAGCTTTCTGCTACTGTAATGCCTTTGAAATGTCAGTGCCAATTTCTTGGTGTGAAAATTAAGGACCCAAGTCCATTGTAAGGGTACAACATCTTGTTTAGTCAATGGGAATTTCATGCCTGTTAATGAGAGCAGAATCAGATCCTAATTAATTTCAGGCTTGACACATATATTCTTCCATTTTAATACACGATTACTGGCAACATCTGCCCTCACATATGAACAGCCTTGAGCTTTGAAATATATGAATTGGATATTGGTCCTAATACGAGGCTTAATATTTCTCACGGTGTCTGTGGGATCCTTTGCCAAGAGAGAGAGAATGAGCCAGAAGTATCCAGCCAGTGTCAGCTGTACAATGTACAACAAGCGCGTGTTTATGTGTGCACGCCCCAGCACACACACAGGCTCAGCTGGAGCTTTGCAGATGCCCTGGGATACTCAGGAATGAGCCTGGGATGTCAAGTCCTTGGTTTGTCCGTGTGGTCAGGAGTCTAAAAAGAGCAAGCTGCACCAGCTTTGCTGCTGATGTATAGATGATGTGGCCATGTCTCCAATCATTCCAGCCAGGATTATAAAGGGAAGGGTCCCACCCCAAGCACAGTGGGGAAAGGGCAGGGGCTTTCTCCAGGGGCAAGACCTGAGTCTCAGCCTTGCAAGGTAAATATGAAGCAATGTAGTTTTACAGTTAAAAAATTATTCAGGATTGAATAATTCAGCTCTGCAAAGCACAGGGTCCCTGCCTGGAATCAGCATCAGAGCAAGGTAAAGGCTGGCTCGTGGCAAGCAGCTCCTAGATCGGCTGTGTTTAAAAGCTGCAGACACCGATTCCCAATTCTCTTGGGTGAGAGACAGATCAGCCTTGTGTTTGTGTTTTCAAGATTAAGTATCTCAAATCATAAATGTCAATAGAATTATGAAGTACATTGAAAGCTTCCAAGTTCTTTAAAATTAAATAACAACCCTGTAATGCAGCCAAGCTGAGTATTGCTCAGATCCATTCGACCCTTACAGGAGGCAAAGGAGGCTTTCAGTTTCTTTGTTCAATCACTTCATTAAATTCCAATTCCTCTTAAAAGCTTGGCAGTCCTAATTCTCCCCCACTTACTTCTGATACAAGTCCCCTTTTGCTGCGCTCAGATTTCTCATGCTTTCTATGCTTATCCACCTTCCTATATGCCTGAGCCTCACCGAGCCCCAAGGCAGTGCTCTAGTAAGGACAGTTAAAGGCATTTTTGCTAGAAATTTACTTGTCCTGTATAGCCACTGCATTAGCCTGTGACGTGTCTGTGTGCAAGCAAGAGAAATGCTGCTCCCCAGCTTTTGTGGGATTTGTGATGGGAAGTGTGCTGCATGCTGTTAGCCAGCGGTGCCTTTGAGGGAGATGAAAGTGTATTGGCCAGCCCTTGTCCTCAGCAATGTGCCCCCCTCAGTGTGGAAAGAACCCGAATTGAGGGTCAGGGCAGTCATGTCAGTGGAGTTACAGGATAAAGACAAAAGTTCTGACCTCAGGAACATCGTTACTGCACAAGAGGCAAAGCAGGGCTGAGCCAAGAAATGGGCTGTAACATCCCAGCACTGCTACCTGGTGAATGTCCCTGCCACCCTGGTCGGGCACCCGTAATGTGGTTTTAGCCTGTGAGAAACACCACTGCAAGGGTCCATGGGCTCTCCAGTACCGGGATGTAGCTCTAGCCCATGGCAGGTACTTTTTTCCTGTATGTTTCCCTCTCAGGACAGGATTGGCATTAGCGTACTCTGTGGTAATGGGGAAATACAACCAACAGGCTGCAGCTCAACCCGAGCTTGCGCTTTCATGCATGGGGTTCATTAGCTTTCCTCTCCCAGGTACTCAGGGACAGGCAACAGCAGAAGATTGTTGTAGTCAGGTGGGGGTTGGTCTCTTTTTCCAGGCAACAACTGGCAGAACAAGAGGACACAGTCTTAAGCTGCACCAAGGAAAATATAGGTTGGAAATTAGGAAAAAGTTTTTTACAGAAAGAGTAATAAAGTATTGGAATGGTCTACCCAGGGAGGTGGTGGAATCACCATCCCTGGATGTGTTTAAAAAGAGATTGGATGTGGCGCTTTGTGCCACGGTTTAGTTGAGGTGTTGGGGCCTGGGTTGGACTCGATGATCTTGAAGGTCTCTTCCAACCTAGTCATTCTGTGATTCTGTGAAGATGCTGTAGGACAGACCTACAAGAAATAAACCATAAGTCCTGAAGGATGCCATCCTTCTCTTTCTAAAAGAAGTTCCATTCACAGCTGAAGTTGCCTTATACTTTGACTTGCACTTATAGCAGCCTGTAGAGGTAGTAGGCTTTATGGCCTCTGATGTTTTCTCATTTCTGCTGGGCCATCCCACCGTCACAACTGTGGTGCCTGTGCTTATTTTCTTTTATAATCTCTTTCTAGGCTCTTGGTGAGATTTCCTGTCTTGGGGGATCTTGCTTAGGCTGGATGGATTACTCAAATGTTCTTGGTCCAGCTCCAATTCCGGCTTTAATTTATCTCTAGCTGTTAGGGTTTCTGACTGGAAAAAGCTACCCTATAGATTAGTGAATTCTCAGTGAATGAGGCCCAGGAGCTGACATGCAGCAAATGAGTTGGGATCCCTATGGGCAAGGCTCATCATTAATACTGTTGCAGAAGGAGCCTGTCCACAGCATCTGCCTGAAGGGCTCTTGCCACCAGCAGGGATGGTCCTCCCAGGAACAAAGAGACTGTGCTAGCCTGTTCCCTGAAGCAAGTGAGAGGGTGTTAAGCTGTACAGCTCTCTCCCCATGGGCTTCCACACCACCATACCCAGTGGGGGAGAAAGGGTCAGTGTTGCACCTTGTTTAGGACACTTAATGAAGAAAAATCAGATGTGGAAAGAAGAAGTTTTCAAACCCTCAGCATGCAACGTGAGGGAACACCTTATGTCTGCAGTACAAAGGAGTTTTCTGGACTGGTGCTGGGTGCATGCATCCATTGCTATGCCAACCCTTGTTGATTCAGCTCTGGGTACAATTCCTAGGCAAAGACACTCATGGAGGGCCTGCAGAAATTGGTGTGGGGGGATATATACAGTTCTCCTATGGAAATCACAACGCAAATTGTGATTTGCGATTTTGTGATTCGTGCTGAGCTTACAGGTCTCTCTGTTAAGACAGGCATTGCTAATGGCTTAGGACAGCAGTTTTGCAATGGCCAGTGAACTCAGATACCTTGGGAAGGCTGGACATGAGGCTGACTTGGCAAACTGCTCCCAGGACCAGTGCTTGAGGCATGGGCTTTGTTCAGCTTATGTATTGACACGGTACCTGGCTTTCAGTAGTAGCAGCAGTTAGTTCAGTAGTACCAGTAGTTAGTTCAGTGCAAGTTGCAGATCACTCAAAGTTTGTCTGTGCAAGTCCCAAATGTTTTTCAAAAACTAAAGCTCCATCACTTGGACACACACTGAGATGAACCTGCGGTTTCTACCGAACCTTTCACCTCATCTGCTCTCACATCTGTGATAATTAAGTTTAAAGGTTTGCCAGTGCCAGATAAAAGTTAAATATGACATCAAGAACTCAATGTACTCCTGATACTCCTAAAACTCTATTCCACCATGCCATAGGAAAGCATGTTTTGTTTATTATGTGTGGCCAACAACACACATTTCAGTAGCCTAAATTTACCCAGTAGAGGCCAATAGTGTATGTAAATCTACCTGAGTCACTGCAGGATTTCTGAGAGGTGATGCTTTAGTTCTCTTAGCACGTCTAGAAAAAGACCTTGTGATTCCCCTACAGGGAGAATGTGTACAAGCCATACTAACTGCTGAAAGAAGTGGTCCCAGGACTGTTCCAACTGGCTGATCTAGTGACATGAAAGTGTTGTAGTTTACACGCTCTGGAGAGCTTCAGGATGCAAGGAAGACGGATGGTTATTCTTCTTGTGCCCGCCTAAACAATGTATTTGATCCTGTCACCTGCCCTGTGTGAGCTGCCTTCTTTAGAAGTCAGTATTAATGATGCAGATCAAATCTAGATGCTGTCACTTATCCCACTTGCTCCAACAGCCTTTGTTGAAAAAACAAACTAGTCTTTTTGACCTTAAAAAGTGGAGGCAATGTTACTTTTGTAAAACTGTTAGGAGAGGTTCTAAAGGCTAGAAAAGCGCTTCTTTGGAAGCATGTATTAGCAAATGCTACTTGATCACAGGGACACTTGTATCCTAGGAAGGAGATGTGGAAAACAGAGCTGTCATCAGCTTATATTCCTCACACATTGACATCACTTGTTCTCACAGTGAACCTTGCTCTGTGGTCTTTAAAGGCCCTTACAAAAGCACTGCTTGGCTGTGCAAGGAGCGTATATGTAGC
This sequence comes from Oriolus oriolus, assembly GCA_013400235.1. Classification (NCBI taxonomy): domain Eukaryota; kingdom Metazoa; phylum Chordata; class Aves; order Passeriformes; family Corvidae; genus Oriolus; species Oriolus oriolus. The sequence continues at coordinate 113,018 of VXBT01011279.1, forward strand.
AGATAGTGCTCAAGGTCCATTACCACCTTCCCCCTCTTCATCCCACAGTCTAGCCCCACATCATTACCACCCAAATGAATCGTCTTTTCATCAGACTTTCTCAGCTGGAACTGACACAGAGATTTGAATAAAGCGTCCAACTCCTCAGGTGTGTAGGCTGCCCACCACATCTGTCTAGCCAGGTGTCAAGTATCTCTCTAGTGCCAGACCAAGCATCTGCTTAGTGCCGTGTCCTGCTTCCAGTGGCCAGATGTGGCTGCCTGAGGAAGCCTTTGAGCATGTCAAGCATGCATTTCCTGAGAGTGCTCCTGGCCTTCAACTATCTTCAGGGATTTCCTCAATCAAATGTACTTTCTATGTATCAGTAACACCCACGGTATTTCTCTTCCACAAACTTGCTTGCTTTCTTCTTAAATCCCTGTTTCAGCTGTTGACCTTGATGACTTATTTCAGCTGTTGGTCCAAATTTTTTACCCTGTCATGTCCTGTCCTGTCCTGTCCTCTCCTCTCCTCTCCTGTTGCCATAACTTTTTTTCCCACATCCTTGTCACCAGTTGTTACTGCTGTGTAACTTTACAATATCCTTGTAACTTTGATTAAAGATCCAGCAATTTTTAAAACATCTTTTTAATAGTATTATATCCTTAGATTAAAAAAAAATACTAAGATGGAGATTACACAGGTTTGAGTTTGGAAGTAATCAAACAATCTGTTTAAAGTGGATAAAAAAGGTCAATGTGATAGCTTCCCTTAGGGTGGGGAAAGGCTGGGACAGTGAATTGTGCTTGGGAGTGGTAACCTTTTCATCTCACTCAGCAGCAACTGGAACAGTTTGCTCTCAGTCTGCTTGGCTTGCTGAATGTTCAAATACTCCATGATGAGTGGAGCTGCCTGAATTTACAAATAGCTTTGGCCACCCTGAAACAGCAGTTTTTATTTATTTTTTTTAATTTCCAGCAAATAAATTATTCACCTGCCAAAAATATCGTAAGCATCTATCGCAACACAAGCAGCTTCTCCTGGGTGTCTTGGAGTTTATAGCAGACCTGACAGTCTTACAGTGGAGGAGTGGAGGAGGTGGTGGATAAGTACACTTGTCCAGGCATGGTGTGCTTCCTTCCAGGGCATTGCTGATCGAGGCTGGGCTGCCTCCTTCTACCTACACCAGGGGGAATTAACTCTTCCTTTTCATGCAGGAACTCGGAGTCCACCACTCTCCACAGAACTAATAATAGCAAGTGGACACAGTGTGCAAACAATTGGGAGGCTGAAATTTGTTTGCCTGGAGTACTTGCCAAACAGCTATGAATAGAGAAGGGGTTGGTGTAAAAAAGAGCCTTGCTTGCAAACAAACTGTCAATGTTGGAGGCTGAAATCTCTAAAATTATTTGTAACAAATAGCTTTGTCAGTTCTATGAGCCTCTGTCTAACTCTTGCAGAGAGGGGAGTCACTCCTTTCCAGAGTAAACAGAGCAGCCCAGTGCACTCTGGGGTTACCAGGCTGGAAGAATGCAGTACATTTTCTGCGAGTATTTGCTCTGACTTAAAAGCATGCTTGTCTTATCTGTGTTAACACCTCTCTTTCGTTCATGAGCTGTGAAAGCTCAAAACAGTCAAGATCTGCTCCTCTGAATATCTATCGAAGGCAAAATTAAACCTCATTATTTGCAAATGGAATAATAGGTTTTAACACAGGATCCTGTTTTTAGGAAGCCCTGCCAGGTCTCTGGAACAAAGGCTATGAAGTGAGCCAGACATGGGTGTGCCAGTCTTTTGCAAATAAAAACATGCATGTACATAAGTGCGTCTAACAAGTACTCAGACAGAATTAACTGTAAGATCCATATCTTGCCAACAAATCTGTCGAGCAGATTAAGTTTGGCTTTTTTGGGTTTTTTTTCAAAGTAGCAATGCCTCAGGCAAAGGTCTGTGTGGCCCAGAGAGGAAAATCTGAAAATGGTCTATGCAAAACTTGTAGTCACAGCTTATGTGCCTCTGTTCCTAGGCAGTGAAAGCCACCAAAGGGCCTTTTGCAAAAACGTCTCCTAATTATTAAATTTGTGCTCATCCAGGCAGGAAACTAACACTGCCATGGGACTTGGGTGGCCTGTTGCTGCCAGAGAGGACATTTGCAAAAAAGCTGTTGGCAGTCTTGCCCTAAAAGCAGGAAAAATACCTGTATCTTCAAATAAATCCATGAGGCTGCAATCTGCCAGAGGCTGGTGCATGATGAGTGCCTAGTCTTGTCAGGTAACATGTTTCTGGTCAATGTTACCCTCTCTTTAAGCATGCAGAGTAGGGGGGGAAGCTCATTTCTTCATTGCCTGCTAACTCAGTGCATTGATTGAGAGGACCTATCTGCTGATTGGTGGAGAGATAACTCACCCAAACCATTTGGAAAGGTTTAGGAAGATGGCAGCAGTAACTGCTGCTGCATATTTGTGTCCAGTGTAACTGTGCTGCCTCTTCCCAAACCTCCCAGAAACCTCACCAGAGCAAAACCACTGATATGGTTGCCTGGGTACCCTACCTCTGTGACTCAGATGATGGGTGTAGTGCTGTTCTGCCTGGGAGATGCCTTATCTCTCTGCTCTGTAGTTTGCTGTCTGGCTTGCACAACCTGTGTGGTTTCCCTGCTCCCAGCAGTGCTCTGCACACTGGTGGTGGCTGAAAACCTTCCTTGTGTGTGTCCGCGTGTGTGTGTGAATCAACATCCTGACACGTACGAACTGTAAAAGAGGGCTCCTGCAGTTATGAAGCCCATTGATCAGAAGCTGGGAAATGCTGTAAGTGGCTGTTCACATCTAGGTTCTGCTCCCATTTGCCTCCATCTTGGGCTAAAGATCAGGCAGGGCTCCTGTGGAAAAATACGGCATTTCATTGCACATGTGCATGTGGAAGAAAAAGTGTTCTGGAAAAGCTGGTGTTTCTCACGTCCCGAGTGTTCCTAACCTTCCTGACATTCCTGCAGGGGAAGTTTTTTTGTATGCAGTTTCCCAGTGGCAAACAACATCCCTCAAGCCAGGCCCAAGAATAGCTGCCATGACGAAGCCCTTGCTTCTCAGCTTCTGTCCTTTGCTTTTGGTTTCCTCCCCCTTGCTTTCCTCCTCCCTCGGTCCCCAGCATCCGCAGTGCAGTATGTGGCACTGGCGTTCAAGCAGTGTGGGATCCCAGCATCTCTAAAAGAGGGCACTGGTTTGCTGTGGGGTGTTTTGGCTCAGTGCTGGAAGGTTTCTGTGGCAAACTCAAGTGAGCAGGAGGAAGGGAAGTAAGCAAGGGAATGAGGGGGAGCAAAAGTTATTCATTTTTAATGCTTTATCTACAGATAAAACTGGGATAGGAGTTTGCAAGTCTAGGAAAAGGCATGGCTTTAGCCTGAGGGCTGTTACCTGCTGCACTTAAGATCTGCTGCAAATAATAGTCATCTCCAAGCATTTCAGGAAACCTTCAGCATTTGTTTATCATGCAAAATGTTAGGTAGGCAAAACACAGGAGTAACAGCCTGAATGATCATGCCTCAGACTGCTTTTTATGCCTGTTTCTGATCCAGTGTTTATGTGCTCCAAGCAAGTGCTGTCCTCCTCCGCTTTTCCTTGGCTGGCTTATCAGCATCTGGGGATCCTACTTGCCACTTGCACACCATAGAAGATTTCTAATTTGGTGGTCCCAATGGTATGTGTCCATGTTCCCTGTTCCATGGAACGGCAAGGTAGGATAGCTATCAGGGCAGGAAGTTTTCCTGGAGGTCAGTGCTGGCTTAGCATGACTGAGCATTGGGGTAGTAATGGAAACCTGTTGACTAAAAGGGCCTCGGGTGCCACTGCCTGTCTCCAGCTGTGGTAAGGTGAGCAGGAAAGGTCAGCACTGGTGATGATATGTGAACCATCTCCTCAAGGAGATGGAAAGATGCATAAAATAGGGGGGTGGGCCTGGTGCAGGAGGGTTGGGAAGCTGTTCTGGAGGAGCTTGGGAGCTGGACAAATTCCTTTTCGTTCAGTGGTAAACAGTATCAGGAAAAGGTGTTTGCAGAACCTAAAATGGAGCCTGGGGACACAGAGAGATGAAGTGAACAAAGCACATGGGTGGCTGTTGTCCCAAGCCAGACCAGCACCCATACCTCCTCCTTTCCTCACTCTCTCTCATCTCACAGCTTCCACTGCACCTTGTCCATGAATTGTGTCCTTTTCCACCAGCTGGTCCACAGCAGGCTCCACTAGCACCCAACTGCATCCTTTTGATTGCTGTTCTTTTAAAGGCTGTACCCAGGAAAGCCTGTGAAAATGCCTTATCACAAGGATGCAGGTAGCATGTATCAGTGCAGAAAGGGGATATGGGTGAGAAGAAACTCCACCATAAGACACCAGAAGACAAAGGCTGTCCAGAAAAAACAGTAGCATGGAAATTACTGTATTAGGGAAGTCCAGTGTCCTCTCCAGTCCAGGGTTGTACCTGATGTGAAATGCTCATGGCAACAAGTGAAAAGCCCTTGCAAAAGGTAAATAGGGACTCTTCTACATGTCCATTGTTTACATCAGTGTAATCATGGGACATGGGGCTTCTATTGCTCCTGAAAATCTCTTGGTCTTTAGTTGTGCATATGAAGATTTTGTGATATGAGCCATGGGAGGTATTTCCCACCCTACTGTTTCTTCAGGAAAAAAAACCCAAACACATTCAGCATTTCCCAGTATTCCATAGAATCATAGGCTTACAGAATCATTTAAGTAGGAAAGACCTCCAAGATCATACAGTCCATCCATTTCTGAGGGGTTTTGTGTGGATGGAAATAAATGCTGCCTGGGAAGTTAGACTGCCACTCTGTCCTAATGCTCTGCATCACGCTGTTCCTGATCCCTAGGAGGAGTTAGTCCTCACAAGGCACTCTTTTGCTCTGTGAGGTAACAAGCACTGGATCCCTTCACCCGAGTACTTTCCATCTACACTGCTGACTCCTAGCTAAGCCATGGATTGGGCTCAAAGTTTCCAACTTCCAAAAGCTGGCTTTGAGATTACTGCAGGCAAATGAGCCTGTAGCACACTCACACCAGTTCCTCCTGATCCTAGGAGCGAGAATGTGGGCCTAGGCAAGGGCAGTGAGTGCTTAAGCATGGCTCAGAGCTTGACCTGTGTGCATATCGGACTGCAGGCATCAAATGGAAATAGTGAGTCTGGAGCTGAAAAGATGTTCAGGGTGAGTCCAGGTGTATGCTGTGCACAGATGCTTGCAACACACAGGATCTAGGGCAGAGCAACAAACCTTTATCTCCACACTCATTCTGTCTGCTAAGTCCCCCTGGAAGCAGACCTTAACTCTTGTCTTACTGCTCTATAGCCTGTGAACCATAGCGAACTCCCCCTTGCTCTTCTCAGGACATGGTTCATGTCCATTTTGAGCCATATGGGATTCCAGCTTATTTCTAGACATATGATCTCGTCCTATTATACCCATTTTTTCCCCATCCTTTCACTGACAGACAGTACCCACTTTTACATCTTGAATTCCAGCTGCCTGGAAAACAATCAGCAAATAAACATTGGAGGCAGTATCAGGAAAAAAGATAACAACCTGTGTCTAGCAATTGGGCTTGCTGCCTCCAGACAGGTGCAGGTTGCATGTGAAGAGCAGCAATTCACTCAGCAGTGCTTTTGAAAGCAAGGAGCTGATGGCACTGGGAAGGCTGAGTGATGTGATGGGTCGGGGGCCAGGGAAGCATTGCGTGTGGATGCCAAGTAGATGGCTGAATTTTAGATGCTGCTAATTTTAGTTCAGCGTGATTTGCTTCACTGAGCTCTCCTGGTGCTTTGAATGCTGTCATTCAGGCTAATCATAATTCTTTACAAGGCTTAGAACTCCTGGATACCTAAGAATATGATCTGAGCCTTTCTTTTTGCTTAAGATGCTGTTTTCCTGTGTGTTTTGACTTTATCAGGAATGCATGTTAGACCAATACCAGTAATCATGAACCTGCTGTTCCATATTCTCTCCTCCTCATGATATTCTTTAACCTATTTTACATGTAAAACATTTCATAATATGCAACCAAGTGTTTAAGCATTCAATTCCCTTCTTTCACCAGCCCCTCCTGTTCCTGCAGTTGGTTGCAGATCACTGCCTGGAAGTGAGCAGAGAGAGCAGGCAGCAAGGTGAGTTTTGTTCCTGTGAGAATAACCTCTTTCAAGTAATTCTTTTTCCAAGGTGACCAGTGTGCACTGATACCGTATCTCAGCGGAAAGCATGGCAATTTCTGACAGTGCAGTCATCTGACCCTATCCTCAAACAAAGCTGGACTCTGGTCCCCAGGCAGGATTTCTGCAGAGAGAGAGGGACGGGCAAAGATCCTCTGTCTTCTTTAAATCCTGTAACTTTTCCCTGTGTTAGTCTGCTGGGCTCAGCTTCCCGTGTGTTTGCAGCAGGGAGATGGTCTGCATGAAAATTGCTCAGGTGTGAAAATGAGAAGATGGTTAAAATGTGATTCAAAAATAGACCCAGGCTAATAGAGTTTCATTTAATCACCAGGTTGCCATTCAAGATCAAGTTTGTGTAGGTTATGATGAAATGTGGTTTCCAACAGACAAGTTTTCAGTGCTTCACATAATGAAAATTGGCACTTTGCAGCAATTTCTAAACAGGTGCAACTGCAGCTGCCGTGGGAAGGCTGAGACCATCTGTTCCTCCCAGAAGATGCTGGCCCCTTCCCATGGCCCTGTCATTCCCAGCCCCACTGCGTGCATCTGGAAGCATCCATGGGCATGGGGCAGGAAGTGAGGGGTTCATCACACTGCAGTGGTCAGAAGCAGAACTGGTGCAGGGAACCTGGGGCTGTGGTTGCAAGATTCCCATGTATTCCTGGGACTTCTTACTTAAAAATCCTAAGTTTTAAGTAGGAGTTGATGTACAACAGTGGCAGGAAATCTGTGTCATTGCCAATCTTCTCTGCTTGCCCTGTATCACTTCAAACCTTACTACTTTGCTTTGTGTTTCTGGATTCAGTTCATGGGGCTCCACAAGCTTTCCTTGATTCAGATTTACACCAGAGACATATCTAGGGAAGGCCATGTCATATTAATTTCTTTGTTTTCTTCCAGCAAGATTTGCTCAGCATAGTGTAACCAGGGTGTCAGGAGTGCTGGACTCCTCAGGACAGGAAAGACTTGGACCTGTTGGAATGAATCCAGAAGAGGGCCATGGAAATGATCAGAGGGCTAGAGCATGTCTCCTATGAGGACAGGCTGACAGAGCTGGAATTGTTCAGTCTGGACAAGAGAAGGACCTGGGGAGACCTTATAGCAGCCCTCCAGTACTGGAAGGGGTACTTCCTTATAGGAAAGATGGGGATAAACTATTTTGGTTGGGCCAGTAGCAATAGAACAAGGGGCAATGGTTTTAATCTAAAGGAAGGTAGATTCAGACTAAATATCAGGAAGAAGATTATTACAATGAGGGTGCTAAAGCAGTGGCACAGATTGCCCAGAGAAGTGGGGGATGCCCTATCCCTGGAAACATGCACCGTCAGGTTGAACAAGGCTCTGAGCAACATGGTCTAGTTGAAGATGCCCCTGCTCATTGTGGGGAGGGTTGGATTAGATGGCCTTTAAAGGTTCATTCCAACCCAAACCACTGTGTGAGTCTATGATTCCTGGGATCTGATTACAAGAAAGACTAGGGAAAGATGACAGTGTTTACACCATACCTCCCACTGCCCCGGTGTGCTCACCTTGTTCCTGGAGTAGTCTCTGCTAGGGAATCAAAGCAAGAAAGGATTTGGTTCTCCTCACAGATATATTCTTAGCTTGCATTAACATCCAAGTTTTAAGTAAAACTGCCTGGAGATCAGCTGCACAAAGCTGGTAGAATTTTCATGCAAGTATGAGTCCTAGCCATCAAAATTTAACAACTATAAATTTCAAGACTGGCTAATTTATCAAAAAAAATAGGCCTTGTGGCAGAGCTCTCCCTTTGGCTATGAGTCTCCATACAAGGCAAATTTGTCTTCCAACCTGGACAGAATCCCCACTTGTGTCAGCTGCATTCCTGCATTCATGTGGGGGTAGAGAGAGGAAAGTGAGGAGCCACCGTGCAGTGCAGCAAGTAGAGCTTTTGTACAATGCCTTTGTTAATGGTGTTCCTGGGAGCTGGTCCAGAGCTGTTTCATAGCATCAGTATAGTTTTACTGCTTTTTCTCGGGTTGAATTTTGATCCATGGGGCTTTATCTTTGGAAACAACCGTTTCCCAGAGCAGTGTCCCCATCCTCATGATGAAAGGCTCTGCCGCACATCCTTTGGTTTTCTAAAACATGGCACTCTTCACACACCTGAAGTATTTCCTAGCTGATTGATGGCAACTCATTTAATGCAGCATGTAGGTGTAAAACGATGAATATATCAAGCTGTGGAACAATATCTTTTTTCTTCTCGGGTGTGCTTATCGTGCATCGTTCTTACTTAAAATGGAGGGTGCAAACACATTTTATCACCTGTTTGCAAAAACTCATTACTAGAGGCTAAAAAATTTACAAGCAGAACACCTGAAATCTGATGTCTTGACACACAGTATTTTTATTGTTTGCTTTATAGCCCTGACAGAGGCACAGGGAAAGCAGAGTCCTCTCTGGCCAGGCAAAGGTATCCAGTCAAGGTATGGATAGAAAATAAATCAGTGTGAACTGTGAGTAATTTGGCAGCTCCAGAGCACTTGCCTGTCTGCATCCTGCCACCAATGCTGCACAGGGGGCTGATGATAATTTTTTAATCAAAGGATAGTAGAAGAAGATGGTCAGAGACAGGCTGCATGATCCCAAGATGACTGTGGCAGACAGAAAATGGGGAAAGATAGCAGGGGAGATGTGAGTGTGTGTGCAGGGGAGGTATGGCTTTAGTGCTGACCGTGGCTCTGTGCAAGGATGGATCCTCTGTCTTGCAAGCAAAGAAAATAACTGATTATCTGCTTTTCAGCAGTTTATGGGCCAAATGCACATCTGGTGTAATAAGCTTTGGCTTCTTGGGCTTAAGTTTGAAAGAGGTTTCAAGCAGTTTGTCTCTTCTGTTATACTACTTGTAGCAACAACCACACATTTGGATCCCCATGATGGTGGAGTCTGAAGGAATGAAGTTAGCGCTGTCTGGCTAATCCAAGGCTCCTTTTGAACACCACACATTCAAAAGTTGAATTTTATTTATGTTTTCAGGGCCAGGGCTGGGCTCAGCTTTGCAGCCTTCGGGGTTAAATGTCAATATTTTTGATAAAAATTCGGCAGAGTAGCTGAGTGCTTTTTAACTTGTCAGGATTTACAACAAATATATCGCTAATAGAGATTTTTTTTCTGCATTAACCCATATACAACAGGGGGTAAATCCTTTAAATTGCAATACGCATGCATAGCTAACAGCTTCTATCAGCTTATAAATGTTTATATTAAACACATATTGCATTGTTAGCAAACAGCAATGATCTACATAGTGACTAAAGGGTTCTGAGCATCTGAGGATGTTGCACATTCCTACCAGGGTTTAGGAAATGGAAATAAGCTAACAGAACAATGTGTGTTTTTTAAGCAGCCACCCCCCAGAAATTACTCTCCCAGCAGATTAGGGTTCAGCACTGTGCTCGGGTTATATTTTGAAAGAGATCTCTGAGCCTATAGCTGCCTGTGTTAAATACACACCACCCTTATGCACAGAGGCTGGGTTCCAGCTCCTGTGGCCACTTTGCTGAACATTTGCATTTCCTTTGCTCTCTGTGACCGTAACCATAGAACTACTACAACACTTGGAAAAATATAATCTTTGGCATTTTGTACAATTTCTCCACCCATATGCATGTGCGCTTTTGAAGAAGCAAACAGAAAATCCACGTAACTCTGGTGTCCATAGCCAGGAAAAGTTATGACCGGGGAGAATAAAAAAGAAGTAATATTTATCGAGGGGAAAGGCATTAATTTGCGGAGTTACAGCCCCTCCTCCAGTGCTGCACTCTGCCAAGTTGCCTCGTGCCATTCTGGCAGCACAGAAAAGCTGCTAAGGCAGAAATGGTTTAGGGGGTTGTGCCCAGCATCAAGGTGCTCAAAACAGCACCCGAGTGGGATTTCGACACTGCACAGGGCTTATACTGGCCGTTATGGAAGAGATGAGTTTTAATGGAAAGGAACATGAATAGCTACTATGAATGGCCCCAGGCTAAATGGCTCACCCAGGTTATTTTGGCAAATACTTAGGAATGAAAAATATATTCGCCCATCAGGGCTGGCTCAGCAAATAGGCTGGATTAATGATAATGATTTCAGTGAATAATTCAGCTGGATCTGCTGGGCTGAGAATGAATTGTAAGGACAGAGAAAATAAGGAAAATCTGATGGATTTCTTGGGTGCTGGATGGCAGGGAAAGAAAAAGAAGGGGGCAAGTAATGGATAAAAAATATTGAAGAGTTGGGGCACTCAGCTGGGCTGCAAGACACAGATCTACCACATTCCTGCTTGGAGGTGGGAAGAGCAGTGTTCAAACTGTGAAGCTGCTGTGATGTTTTTCCTGGCAAAACAATGCAGAGGAGAACAAGAAAGACAAGTAAGTCAAGACCAGGTCCAGGCAAGGAAACCTAAGGAAACTTTTCTAGACATGGATGCATTTCCAAGGGGAGTCTCAGTTTCTTTGAGTCAGACTTTTCAATTGAAAAGTCAGGCCTTTTTGTCCAAAGGCCCTTGCCCAGCAGTTCAACTCCATTTTGCCTTTCATTAAGTCCCTGTAGCTGATATACCCTTATGCCATCTGAATGGGCATGGCCTCAGCTGCACTTTGCCCAAATGCTTCCACACTTATTTTCCCTTCCTTTCCCTTCCCAGCCTCTCTGACCATGACCTGTCCCCTGACCAGCCCCAGGAGGGCCACTGAGATCAAGAGGGTTTTGCCTGGGAGTGGTGATCTGCTCACGCAGAGAATGTTGAAGGATTTAGGGCTGAGATTGTTAACACAGTCCTGGGAGTGACAATAAGGGGTCAAAGCTGCCACTCTGTTCCTAAAACTGCTCCTTGCAACAGATTTAGCATTGGCAGCACATCCCTTTTCACTCCATCCCTCTCTCCAGGCTGTAGGGCTAATTCATGCACCAGTCTGGAAAAGTCCTCCTTTCAGCTTCATCTTTTACTGCGGCACAAGGAGCTTTTATATTCATTTTGGTTAATCAGGCCCTTGTGCTGCTGTTTCTGGAGGACTGAAATGTAAAGGACTCACAAAAAGACATGTAGGTCATCACCCATGGTTTCTGCTCTTTCTTCTGGCATCACATTTTGGGGATTCCCACGTTGTGTGGCTGTGTAGGGCCTCTTTTAAATGTTTTCTGCCTGGAGAGGAACGGCTCTCTTTTGCTTACAGACACCTTCCTGGTGGGAACTGCTAGCTAATTGGGATGGATAATGAGGCTGGCAGAATGGTTTTATAAATGGCCAGGTTACTGGTAAGGTTACTTTAACCACAGATCCTAGCCTTGTGTGGAGAATGGGAGCTTGGCGCTTCAGCGTGGGCTACGGCAAGCTCTAAAAATGAAGAGGGCAAACCATGGTCAATCCCACCAGAGAAAAATAGGAACGGGTTGGGGGAGCAAACTGCTCTTCTCCATGCCCTGCTGCAGGTCCTGTATCTTCTGATGCTCTCCACCAGGATGCTGTTTCTGGATAGGGGAGGTTGGGGTGCTCTGCTTCTTTCCCTGAAACATAAAGGGAGGAATCGATGCTGCTCAGAACAACTTTTGAAGGGTCCCCCCCCAACTCCTGTACCATGATGTTGCCCAGGATGCTTCAGTTTTTCTCCAGTGGCACCTGGGAGAGGCAGTTCAGAGATCCTGGAGAGCATATGGGTCCCAATTTTTCTCTATCCCTTCTTGCTGGAGATGCAGCTTGGCAGGGACAGGGACAGAGTGAGATGGGGTCCAGCTCTAGGACATGTGGTGACACTGCTGGAAAAGGCTGAGCGGTCCTGGCACAGGGACAGCCAGTGCACAGAGCAATGCCTGTGTGCAGCTTAGGGGAACTGTGAATGAACTCTTGCACTAATAATAATAATAAAAATAAAAATAAAATATCTGGGCCTGTATTTCACATTTCTCTCTGCCCTTCCAGCAACCCTTCCTTGCAAAGTTTATGTCTATATTACAAGAAGCAGTTGCATTTTGAGGCAGCCAAGTCCTCTCCCTGATGTTTTCCATAGCTGAGCTGGCCTTTGCACAGCCTCAGCAGTCGGGTGCCTTTCACGGACAGAGCTGTGTTTGTCTCGGAGGCATGTTGAACTTGGCAGGTGCTGTAAGTCTAACTCCAATTTAAACTACCACCTTTCTGAAGAAAAATGCTCTGCAGTATGCAGCGGCAGCCGCCACAAGGAAAACCTGCTGGCCCGGCTGGAAAACCCAAGCAGGGTCATTAACAGCAGTTTCTCTATCTTTTCACACAAATTTACTCCACAGTCTCGTAGACACTGTGCTAGCTGCCTTTTGCTTCCAAATGAAAGAGGGGCAGCTTGATTGCCATCAACACAAATAGACTGATGTTTGTTAAGCCAGGCAGAAATACAACCTTAAAAAACACAGACTGGGCTCGCCCCCTTCCCTCCCCCCAAAAAATATCTGTGGTGCATGCGGATCTAAGATCAAGCCTGCTGTGCTCCTTATCAGCCTAATCCATTCCTGAGGGTTCATCACTTCCCATGAACCCTAAGCAGCAGAGTCAATGGTGTGTTTCTTTGGAGCCTGGCCTAGGTGATTTTCCCCTCTTTCTCTGGGAGAAAGCACAACCTTGCTGCAGGGTGGAAAAAGGATGATGGTGGGGGTCTCCATAGGTGGCAGGTCCTCTCCTGAAAGGTCTTGGTTAGCTTGGTGGTGGAAAAGGGAAAAGCTGTAGGAAGGAAACATTTCTCCTTGGAGGGGCAGCTTTCAGGAGGAGCAGCCCTGGTCAGAAATCTCCTTGTGACACACACCATGTCCTGGGGGCAGAGAGGAAGATGGCTGCTTCTGAGCACTGGAGGCTGTGTGTGCCCCACTGAGGAGTATGATTGTTTTCCATCGCTGTTCCCACCCCCTCATTAAGCTTGCCATCAATAATACAGTGTTTCTTATGCAGCTGAGAGTGGAAAGGGCGGTCTCGTGGGAGCTGACTCACTCTGACTCACATCTCCTGGGAACATGGGGTCATTTGGGTTAATCTCGGACTGCTGCATGCCTAGAGACCCCCGTGGGAGAGCAAGGGCATCCCCTCTCTGCTCCCTGCCTGAGTGTCTTAATGTGACCTGCAAAGCCAGCTTCTCCTGGAGAAAGGAAAACTCCTGTCTGAGGACTGGGATGAAGAAATGGGTGAGGGAGCCCGGTCTGTGGCACCAGTTTTCCCGGTCCTCCTCCATCAGTTCCCTCCATTAGGAGTGCTGGGAGCAGCATTGAGATGGGAGTGCTCTGGATACTCTGGGTCAGGCAGACTGACCTGGGGGATCAGGTCTCTCTGGGTACTCTGGGGCAGCATCTAGACCAGAGAAATGCAGCTGAGCTCACTGCACTGTTTTTCCTACTTTTTTGAACTTGCCCTTTTGGGAACGGCAGAGAGACAGGGCAGAACAAGCTCTCAGGGAACAAAGTTTAATTTCCTACACTTTATCATTTAATGGTGTGAATCCCGAGGTTGATCTTTGCTCAGGCAGAGCAGAAATTTATTACACTCAGTATCTTAGGAAAGGAGGGTTTGGGGGAAGGGACAGGCTGCTGGAGAGGTAAGTGTGCTGTAGTGCTGCTGTATGCCCAGGCTCTGGACTCCGGGTACAGCCTGGGCTGAGGGCAGCAGTCAGAGAAAGTCAGCATTGATCTTTCAGTGGCTCCTGAGATAACACTTCAGGCTGCAAGGATCTTCATGTTCATTTTTCTCTTTACTTTCATTTCTCTCCCGGAACCAAAGGGTTGATTGAGCAGAAATGTAAAAGATCAAACCCAACCTGTATTACCATCTTTCTGGCAGGTGCCATGATGCAAAGCCCATCAAGTAGGCAGAGCTGGGGTTAGGGAAGGATCAGGGAGGAAAAAGGAGTGCTTTCTGAAATGCTTGTCTCCAGGCAGTCTAGACCAAAATCCAAATTTTCTAGTCAAAAAAACCCTGGCAGTCTGCCTAAATGTTTTTTTTTTTACAGGAACAGCTAAGTTTTGGAACAGGATAGCAACTGGGATGGAGCAATAAAATAATGTTACAGTAAATGAGATTGATTGAGATTGTGGTTGTACACTGATTATGCTTTCCAGATCCAGTTACATTTTCCTGTTAGTGGCATGGTCATCCCTCACTCTCTCCCTCTCTTTTTTTTTGCCTGCCCACTTCCTATTTTCTATTTGCCCTCTTTCCAATCTATTCCTTCTGCCACTGCTTTGAACCTTCATCCATCCCAACTTTTCATGCCGCCCAAAGGTCGTTATAGTTCACCCAATGCAAATACTGCTTTTCTAAGCCTCTGAGAGGTTTTCATGTCCTTCTCTGAGACTGTGGGGTTTTTCCCTCAGTTCACTCCACACACAGGAGACCACCACAATCCCAAAGCACGACTAGATCCAGTAAACTAGGTCCAGTCTAGGTTTAGCAGTGCCAGCTAACTCTTTGACAGGTTAGGGTGATTGCAGCCTACCAGAGCCTTGATGCTCTCAGCATGCTGCCTGGAAGATTACCGGGCTGCACCACCTCTGGGTTGATATGGATAGATTTACCTGCTGGTCCCCTCCTTATTTGGTGAATCTTTGGCTATTTCTCTCCATTACGCCACGCCACTAAATTCAAGCAGCAATGCTGAGCCGAGGGCAAGGAGGGGCAACAAACCCACGAGGCAGAGCAGTAGCACAGCAGTGTAACAGCTCTCCAGTGAAAGGGGTGAAGCCTCTGTCTCCCTCAGCTCATCAGGATGCCTTGCATGGCACCCAGGAGAAATGTTGCTCACACCAACCCTTGTGTGTTGTTGCCTTGGATGCGTGGCAAGACCCTGTTATAAAGGTCTCCTCTTCTAGATGTCATCAAGGGCTCTGATGCACAAAATTAAAAATACTGTGGCAGCTGATTTCTCATTAGGGGAAAAAAACACAAAACAAATACATCCTTTGAATTAGCCAGTTGTGCTAATAATAATGTGTGGCTTGTCCTCTCTCTCATCCCGGTCTCAGTCTCTCTTTATGTTGTTTCCCTGCACTTTTGATTTCACGTGCCACAGCTGAAAATCATGTGCTACTTTTTTTTCTCACGTGCAGCCCATGCCGAAGTGCTGTGGCAAAGCTTCTGCAGGGAGGGAGGCAGGAGGTCGCAGCAGCCAGGCTCTTCCCACTGCGGGGATGAGGGGGCAGCTTCGGGCTGGGCAGCGTGAGGAGCCCAGTTCTCCTGAAGTGATGAGCACTTCCATATGTAAGAGTGTTGAAAGTCATAGGGTCAAACTCAGCCTCGAGGATTAACACTCTGGGGTCTACCTACTATACACCTTCAAAACCAAGATGATTAATCATGTTTTCATTTGCTTTCTAGTTCTTGAGCTTTTTGTGTCAGCCCTTTTAAACCTTTCTCTGAAACTAAGAGGAAAAACCATGATTTTCTCCATGGACAGCTGAGCTTGTTCTGTAAAGGTCTGTGGAGTCAGGACTCTGAGAGGAACACAAGTGTTGTCACACTTGCAGTGTAGTTGTGGCACCTCACAACATTTGTCTCCTGGCTTTCTCAGCAGCCTCTTCCAAACTCAGGGAGACAGATGAGTGTTAGTTCAACTTTTAAAAAGGAACAATATTTCTTTCAGCCAAGAAGTGTAAAACTTAAGCGTCCAAACAACTTAGTTCTGAAGTTCTTGCAGCAGATGCTGGATTCAATATCAACAGAATCATTCCTTAAAAAAGTCGTGCCTCTGCCATAGCATATAGGTATGTTTCTGCTTTCAGAGAGTAAATATTGCTCTATAGTGCTGCATTTTATGCTCCTGGGGAGGTTGGCACTAATGCAAATATGCTGTGAAGCTCTGCCCTTCCTGCTCACTCTGAGTATCGAATTATTCCCGCCTTGGAAAAAGCTGGGTTTGCCATTATTTACGGAGCTGGTCTCGTCAGCGATGTACTTCCCTGGAAACAAAGTTTCTTCCAAGAGTTAAAAATATGCATAACCCCATAAAGGGTTTTAAATATATCCTAGTACCATTCAGTGAAAGTGCTAATTGGTACTCCCACACAGTGCTTTGCAATTAATCGTGATGCTGCTGTTTAGAAAAAATAGGGGAGAGTCTCAAAGTCAGAATACAAAAGACAATAACATCCTGTCTGAAAAGATGGCACACAGCTACAGACACTATCAGATATCTTTCATCACTGTGTCTCCTGATCACGATAATACCTACTCTTCTCGCAGCCTATTCTGTGTGTGTGGGGTGCCCTGTTCTACAGGGGAGTCTGGGGGCTGTACAGGTGAACTGCAGCATGTGTTCCTCTTCCCTGCTGTCTTCCAGGTCTTCCTTGCTGCACCAGTTCAATCCTGGATTCACTGGGCATCTGCTCAAAGGCTCCTGAAACTGAAGATGCTGCTTTGGGCAGTTGGGGAGAGGACTGGCTGATGCAGAATCCCTGAGTCATGTCCCAAATTCCCCTCTGCAGCAAGGCTGCAGGCTAACCTTGAGCTGCGCTGCTCTCAGCACTGAAGGTACAGCAAGATTCAGCCCCGAACTCCTGCATGGGAACATCTGCAGGAGGACCTCCTCCAGTGCTGCCCAGCTCAGGGCTAGTGAAAAGCCAGCTTCATAACGTGCTGAGAAACAGCATCTTTCATTAAACCACAGAGGAACACTGCTGTAGGGAAGGACCTATCCTGTAGGCAATGAGGGCTTCCTCCCTCCCTAGTCCTCTAGATTTCCCTTGTGTTCAGGCCTGCTTCTCCTCACTGACCTTTGTGAAGTTTGCTTGGGATACAGATTTTGGAGGTCAGTGTAAGTGAGAGGCAATAGTTCCTTTATTCGTCTTCTTCACGCATAACTGGTTGATGAATGACATGAAAAAACAAAGACCACAATCATGTGGAGTTATTAAAGATTATGAAGGGAGGGGACATCTGACACCAGCCATGCTATCCAGCAACTGTATGATCTTAGGCTCCAGTGCTGCTGTTTCACAGGGCATATGGGAGGAGAAAGCCCAGGGGCACCTGGGCTTTGCTTTGTTTGCCCCAAACCCTCCCCTAGATTAGACAGAACAGTAAAAGCAAAGAACCCCCAAACCCGAGGACAGGAATTTCCTTGTTGTCTAGATCAGACTGGCTGAGCAATGCCCCGGGGGCTTTCAGGAGGCTAACCACAAATTTACTGTGGAGCCTCGCCTTCTGAGAGCAGCATGGGTAGAAACTGCTCCCCTTTGATGCTGGACCTTGAATCCATTTCGTTTTCCGTGTATCTGTCCTCGTTGCCATGGTTGTTGCAGCTTGCAAAGGTGAAGTGGTGAATTTGTGCCAAGAGAGACTGGAAGCAGCCCTGTTCCCTCCTCCTGCCTCCCGCAGCTGCACCCCAGCCACCACCTATGCATACCGACGTCTGGCGGTGGGGAGATGCATTTAGTTTGCACCAAAACATCCCCGCCACACCCAGGCGTGCAGAGCCCCCCATCGCCCCGGCACGGGGACAGTCTGTGTCCTGCCACCTGCCCCTGCAAGCCTGGGAAGAGCCTCACAAGCCAGCCAAGTGCTTTGTGCAGCCACGGCAGCTCTCGGGAAGGCAGCGTGTGCAGGACCGGGGAGGATCAAAGGCCGGCTGTGAGTCATTGCAGATCCAGTGAGCGATCACTGGCTGGGGGAAGAGGTAATTACGCCGGCTTCACCATCTTGCTGTTATGCTCAGGAGAGTAACGGGGTGGTGTTGCTGCCACTGAAAAACTCTATTTGTTAGGAGTGACTCATTGCATATGAGTCACAGATTATACACGGGAAAAACTACCCCTGCTCCCTGCTGGGAGTTGAAAGTCCAGTGCAATGTGCCCGTACGATTCTGGCAGCTGACTGATAATGATAGCATCACCTGGTGAGCGTTCCCTTCCTTTCATCTCACCCAGGGAGAATCTCTCAAAGTCAGGTCTGCTCCTGCTACCAGTAACTGCATGAGCTATGTGCCTGCCCCACTGCAGAAGCTGAAGGGGAAATGATTTTTGACAAAACCAGCAGAGAATCAGAAGAACCAGATGCAGATCTCTGGTATCCCAGGCTGCCAGGATCCCTCAAGGACTTTGTAGCCCTTGAAAAGGAATTTAACCTGCTGATCCAGGTCAAAACTTCGTGACCGCTCTGTTTTCGAAATAAGATACAGTGAATTTTGACTGCAAAGCTAACACACTTATGGCATCCAAAATCTGTCCTCAGATCTGAGTTTTGCAGTAGAATTGGGCCATCTTCTGTTTTAAAAAAAAAGATTGGGTCAACTTTTATTCTGATTTGACTGATTTTTATTGCAGGGACTTGCAGCCTTCAGTTGAACTGTGTCTTCTTAATAAACTCAATAAGCTTTAAAAAGCTATATCTCCTATTGTTTCTGCTTCCAGAACAACCTGAGGTTTGGAAAGACAGAGGCAATCAACAATAAATGAGACAAAATAATTGCTTGGATCTTTACGGGTTTTTCCACTTTAAAACCTAATTTTAGATCTCAGCTGAGGTTGAAGGTTTTTTCTTAATTTGCCCAAACTATTTTTCTTTCTTCCAGTAGAACAAACCCAGTCAAATTGTGTTTGCCCTTCAAAACTTAGTTCTGAGAAGTGCCCAGTGCAGAGTTATTCAGTGTAATGAATGTAAACACTGGGAAGATTACTTATTTCCTTTGTGCGTGTTCTTTTGAGCTGGAATTTGATTGGACCACTTGAAGAATATCCTCTTACTGTATAAAACCACAACTATGGAGATCTGATCCTCAGCCTCACTTCAGTGGACGAGTGCTGCAACGGTGTGTAGCTGTAAAGCAAGCATGTCATGTCTTCTGCTGGGATGCTGTGCTCTTCTGGGATCACTCTGTGGTGTCTGCTTTGAGATGGTGGGTCCTGGCCCAGATATTTCTGCTTTTTCACGAAAACAGCCTTTGCATAATCTCAGACACCCTGAGAGGCTGTCAAAGGGCTTGGCCCCAAAAAGATGTAGCTTCAGCACAGCCAGAAGGTGGATGAACCTCTCTGCTGCCCACCCCAGAGACCCCAAAGCAGAATCACTTTTCCTGTGAAGGTGCTCATCACCTCCAACTCCGTCTTTGCCCCCTGCCTAACCTGCAGCCATTGCTTTCCTGTGCAGGGACACCCGGAGGGGGCCTGCAGGTGTCTCTGCACTGGCACTGAGGCAGTATCCAGCCCAGCAACATCCAGCTGGTCCCCTGCAGATGTGTTGCTGCAAGCCATTCACATCCACTGCAGCTGTCGGGAGCTCCTGGCAATTGCAGCCTCTGCCATGACTGATATGGAAATAGGTGAATTAAAGCTATCTGTTTGCTGAACACACGCAAACACATCTCTCTCTCAGACACACTCACATATGCAAAGCTAGATAAAAAAGGGGCCAGAATTGCAGAGTGTCATGTCCTGAAAATCCACGGGGGAAAGTTTAATGCCTGATCTGCCAAAATTCTTCCATTCTCATCTCAGTGTCCAAGAAAGAGACTGGTGAAACCAGCTGGTCATTTTTCCGTGAGGTTTGGGAAGAAGAGAGATGATGCCTTGGTGGTAGGCTGGTAAGACACTCAGGAAAAACATGGCATGCCCTGCAAGATATGTGCTGTGTTTTGGTAAACCCCGCTTTATTTTCCAGCCTTGAAGATTCCCTGGGTTTAAACAGTATCTTACTGAAGCACAGACCCCACTCCCAGCTACTAGAGAAGCTGCAGCCCATACAGTGTGCCTGGCACACACTGCCTTGGCCAGGCTGGAATAGCTGTTGGGAAGCTCTCCGGGGCACCGACTGCATTGCACCAGGGACTGGGCACCGTGCAGACACACCGTGACTCTGATCTCTTCTGGCCATTCTCTGGCCATTTTCATAACTCAGTGGGGAATCCTGTTCTGTTTTCTATCTGTCTCCAGAGTAAAAGCTCATTTTGCTTGCCTTTCCCCCAGCAGCATGGGTGGCTTTGTTTGGAAGAAATTATACAATCGAATAAGAGCCAGTATGAAAGGCCAGATCTTGAATGGATCCATGGGCACGACTGCACTGTGAGTGATGTGAGGACAGGCATATCTCTGTGAGGCTGATCTCCTGAGCATGGAAAACAATAGGAGGGCAGATGTAGCCGTGAGGCTGCAGAGTGAGCTGCCAGAGAGACGCCCAGAACCAGGGATACACACTGCATTTTCCAGCTGATGGGAAGCCTCATGCTGTGCTGCTGGTATCTCTGCTGATGAAACCACGTCTCGGCCAGATGTCCCTTATTTTGCTGTGAAGATCTCTCTCTTGCGGAATAAACTCTCTTCTCCCCTCCTGTTTCTTTCACTGCTTTCATTCCCAGTTCACTAAACCACCCCTGTATCATCTGTTGGTCACGTCGCTCCTTTCTGAATTCACACCAACAGCAAATGAGGATGGATGGAAGTTAATTCTAAGTAGGGAGGAGCATTCACATCCACAGCATCAATGCAGAGGTGTGCAGGCACATACCCAGAGCTTGCACTGACCACTGCTCCTATGGGGCCACCGCTGCCAAGAGCAGGATGGATTGCCCTGGTCACTGTCCTGCATGGGATACAGAGCAAAGGCAGCCTCTTGGGTGGAAGGGGAGAGAAGGAGAGATCAGATGCTGCCGTGAGCTTTTTGCTAACATCTTGCTGAAAGCTGCAGCAGATGTTGGAGTTTAAATTGTTTCTTCACACCCTTTCATTTTTGTGGTCAGTTTTGCCAGAATTTTTGTGAAGCCATAAAGGCAATTAAGAAAGGCAGAACCAGATCCTGAGCTGGGTATGGCTGTTAGACCAGATTGCCCTCACCGATTTTTTGGCACGCAGTTTTCAGTCACGCTAAAAGTACAGCAGACACGAAGTCTGAGTGTGCAGAGGGGACACTGTAGATCCCCACCGAAATCAGTGGAAACCTCCCTGTCAGAACCAGGGATAGGATTTCACTGAACTTACTCAAAAGACAAAGATGATAGGGACAAGGGAAACGGTATGAACCTAAATCTTCTTGCATTTTTAAGACTGAAAATTTAGTCTTCCTCTAATCCTTTCTGAAGATTTTTTTATTGAGTATTTCTTTTCCCCTGCTGCTAAGCTGCTGCTGCCATCTGCCAAGGGACTGTCAGTCTGTCCCACACATCAGCCAGGCCTTATGCAGTTTCTCTGTCAGGGTTAGCAAGGAATGGTGATGGGTAGCAGAATGATAGCAAGCCTTCCATGATCCCTTCCTACGGGCTGTCCAAAGCGTACTCACTGGCAGACACACTTCGTCTTTGGGATCTCCTGAAGCCTCAGTGAGCCAGGGTTAAACATCTGCTCTTCCTGCTTCTTTATTCTTCCCAGAATGGAGAAGCAAGTGGGGTCCAGTCTGCCTTGAAATCTTAAAAAGTTTCAGGTAGACTTCGGGGAGAGAGGAGGTCCACAGCAGAGCTGGGTCTCACAGAGATACAGAACATTTATTGTGGTTTCTTTTGTTGCCAACTGCAGTCTTTTGCATTGATACAAAAGGAAAAAAATAAAAAAAGCCTAGTAAATTTTACACCACTTATTATACCATTATCGTGATGCTAAGTGATTCTAAAGTACATAAAAGATCTAGAAAATCAGGTTTTATTTTTTATCAACTTAGTTTTTTAAACAGAGTTTATTTTTAATGTTAGCTAGGCACTGCCTGACATACCACATTATTTTTAATAAGCCAGAAATCTGCTCCAAGATTGTTGTGGCTGAAGGATTAATAAGATAATGTTTCCATTTTGGGAAATCCCCTGAAAACAAAATATAAAAAAGTGTAAAAGCCACTAGTCTGATTTTCAGGGATCCTTATTGCCCAGGGCTCCCATCAGTCACTGAGACTGGAGGCAGCACAGCTTCTCCCAGATGTCAGCTCTACAGTGCTGAGGGGTTTTACTGGTGTGGATTGAATGAGAGACTGGCTCATGAAATGAGGCAGAGTTTACCCCAGAAATTCCCATTTCTATATTAGTTCTGCCCTGGTGAGATGTCTTTCGGGCTGCCTGGCTCCCTGGTGACGGAGTGCCCATGTGGCACATAAATGAGCCTCTCCAGTTGTTTTGCCTAGCCCTGATGCTAGAAAAGCCATTTATTTGCTTCTCTGAAGAGGCAGCAGTAGAGACCTGAACTTTCAGCGAGGTTGAATTCAGGGAGGGGAATTTATTAAAAACAAAGGAAGACTGCAGGTGTAAAATGTTTGTCATACTAACACCTGAACAAACATATCGCTGCGCCCTTGCTTATCTCCTTCCCACTCGCTGCCTTTATTGAGTCCCGTGTCCTGCTAACTGCAGACATATTAATCAGGTGGCTAGATTAGAGCAAAGTCACTGCCTCTGGATTGTCTTATCTCGACCATATAAATGTGTCATTATATAGATCAAGGCCAGGCCAAAGCAGTTTTTTATACCTTTGTGATGACTGAGATGCTCACTGTTTCCTGTTTACATGAATTCCCTGTGCCTCAGAGGGAAAGCCAACCTCCTCAGGGATTGCAGCAAAGTCCTCCACTGTCCCATCTCTACAAAAAAATATATACAAATACATGGCATTTTTCTCCTATTTCACCTTTATTTCATCATTTGCATTCCTTTCCCCACAAATGTCCATTTTTTTCTCCAAAAAACAGTTTGATGAAGCAAGGTCTGTTTTTGACCCCATACTTTTTGCAGCCCATAGTGGCATTGGTGTTTTGCAAACATCTCTCAGTGATTTCTGCTGTCATGCACTTGTTGCTGGGTTTCCCTTTCTTTTCCCACTTCCCACTTCCCAGTTGTGCTATGAAGAGGTTCATGTACCGGAATGAAACTGCCCCGGCTGCACAGAGAGTTGTTTGCCCAGGGTGGTATCAGGACAGGGTGGAGGAGCAAAGAAGGGAAGGCAGCTGGTGCAGGCAGCACCATGTTGCCCTCACCATGGGACTGCATGGTGTGAATGCCTCCTTCTGCTTGTCTTCCCTCCTCTGCCACTGCAGGCAGAAGCCTGGTGGCTGTGACCTCAGTTTTGTTCTTCTCAGATCCTGGGCTCACCCTCTAGGGCAAGGTTGATGGTAGATGGCCTTGGAGGTCTTTTCCAACCTTAATGATTCTATGATTTTATCCATTGGATTTTGTCTACCTAGCACACAGCCCTGGAAGTTGTGTCAGTTTCTCCCTTCATGAACAGAGCATAAACCTGATTTTGCACATACTGAAATCCCCAAATCTCTTCCTTTTCCTTTCCACTTTTTACATTTTTGATGACAGTAGATAAAAATGGTATGCATACAAGCGCTTTGAGAGTGTCACTATCTGCCTCGTGTGCTAAAGGCACATCCAAAGTGGGTATTTGAAACACAAGATGCTTCTGTGCTAAAATGAGTTTTCTGTGATAAAACGAGTTGCAGGCACCATGGCAGCAGCATACTGCTATTCTCTAGCTGAGTTTCCTAGTCCCCAGCCATCAGAGAAACTCTGGAGAAGCTGACACGGTTTTCAATCACCTTTTTCTGTTCCTTGTTCTGTTTCTGGTTCATTAAAATTAGAGGTGGATTAAAGGTATGTCCTGGGAACTGAAAGTCCTCATGCTTTGGAAATCTCTGAGTCACAGCTGAATGCAGGAGCTGAGTACAGGGGTCATGACTGAGTAAAGAGGATGAGGTCACAAATCAATGAAGCAATTTTCTTATTTTTTATAAACAGCCAAGAAAAACAAGGCAAAATCCTCACAGCTTAATGCATGGATTAGTACTCATGTACAACATACATGGTTATGATATTCATAATCAAAATAAATATGTTTACCAGTTCTGTAAATCTCTATAAATTCTTCTTCCTCTTCTGCACGTAATATAATTCTCCAAAGACTTGAAAATGTGCATGGTGAGTCTCTAATGCACATTTTATTTGCTGATTTCCCGTGGCTCCGTACAGACATTTTAACTTCAACAGAACATCTCAGCAGGAACTTTCTTATCAGGATTTCTGAGACTCACAACTGTATTCAGAACATCCAGTAAAAGGATTCTTATGTCTCTGGAGACATCCCCGCTTAAAACCATATTTGCTTTCCTGGCAGTTTCCTCTGAGAGCCTTTGAATACGCCAGTGCCATGACTGTTAAGCTTTTCTCTCCCCATCGCTACAACTCCAGCAGGCGTCGAGTCTCATGTGCTTGTACTCGCCACGCTGCCGGGGAATCTGGTGTGTTGCGAAAATGACTGAGATTATCATGACAAAAGGTTCCCTCCACCTTTTGTACCAGGAACCTCTTTTGCCCTAGGAAATGTCTGCGTTCCTGAAAAAGGCTTAGCAGTAATCTTGCTGCAAATTGTTCTCTTAAAGGAGCCTCTCCTGTTCACAGCACCCTGCGCTGTCAGAGGGAGCGCACAGAAAGAGATGCATCGTTTCTGGTGAATTTTGCGGTGCTAATTTCTACCAGGACAGTGATTTTCTTTAAGGGCTTTGCTGGGACAAAACAGAATGAGAATATCCGACATAAGCTGTTGAATGTAAAAGGAAGCTCTGTCCTTCGTGCAGATACGATGTGGTCTCCTTGCTCCTTTCTGTCACTTCGTTCTCCGTATGTGGAAGCCTGATGGCCCCTCACTGTTTTGAGTGTCATTACAGGCAGTCCACGCAGGCTACAGGTGAACACAGGACCTTGCATGGTAGGTATTTCATACAGCTCCCAAATGAGAGCAAGAAAGTGCTTGGGAACCGCTAATGGCTCCATAAATGTTGGGGACATAACTTTGAGTGGCTGTTAAGTGACAGGCAGGTCCCCAGAGTGATTTTGGTCATGTATTCATTCCAATGCAATGTGTACATTAGCTATTTTTTGCTTGTTTGCATAATAAACATCTCTCACAGGTTTTTGCCTTTTAAGTTCCCCCCTGAGTGGCATTTATGAAGAGTGAGATTGTCACTGTCCCTGAGAAAGGGTAACGCTGTCAGTACTTCAGTAATGGTTGTGCACTGGAAGCGGGTTTTAATGCCTCCAGAGAGAAGTTCTTTTTGTAAGCAGGACACCATGTAGCCTCCAAGACACCAAGGCAGGCAAATCTTAGTTTTCTCTGCAGTGAGGGCAGGGAGGGTAGAGGAAAACCTGGTATCCGTTTCAGGAGAGAGTCAAGCACCAACACCCAGCCCTTGCAGGTATCTGTGAAGCAGAACTCGGGTTTCCGAACCCAAGGCCTGCATTACTCAAGTAGGAAATCATTCCCTTCAGGTAGGTGTCATCTTGAGCTTTCAGCTCTACTATTTGCATGAAAATATCTCATCCTGCTGTCAAAACAGCCAAGCCCTCACAATTTGTACTCTGTCACAAACAAGTAAATATGAAATATATTCAAATGCAGAAGGCATTCTGTTGCCTCCTTGCAGAAGCTGATCAATATCTTCTCTCTCAGCTGGTGCTGCTTCAGTTAGCAGCAGACAGGCTGTTGGATTTAGGCTTCCTGGGCTGACTTTATTTTTAGCTGGGAGTGGCATTTTTCCTCTGGAAGCTTTCCCTACCTCACATCACGCAGTGAAAGCTGCTCGCTGGCATGACACTTCCCCCTCCTTGCTACTACATTCCCTCTGCTGACATTGTAGCCTTCAAAACATCAGTTTGCTTATTAGGTTACCATGCTGCCTACATGGAGTGAGGGAGGAAAAAGCCCTAGTGCACAGCTTGGGCTGAGCATCGTGCCAGGCACCTGCCTGCAAAGGGGCTGACTGGCGCTGGGGACACGGCAGGATGAGGCAGGCACTGGAGACAGGCAGGACAGCAGCTGCGAGGGGCTGGCACTGCAGCTTGGCAATGCTCTTGACCCCACCACCACCCGGGACCCTGCCCTGTGCTGGGTCAGAAATGTTCCGGTTCAGGTCTGCTGGAGGGAGGTGATGGTGTGCTATGTATGGGTGCAGACAAAGTATTTTTGTTGGAATTCACAGGCGAAAAAGTTTTGCTAGTCATCTGAGGATCTTGAGGGGCAACACAATCAGCACTGATGAGAACTCACATTGGTCCTGACAAAACCAGCTTGAGGATGTGCTGTGAGAGACCCCCCACTGCAGCTACTGCGTGTCTGGGATTTTGGCCAAAGTCTTCAGAGGGAGGAGCAGACCCCACAGCCTGAACTGATGGAGACAGGACAGAATAATGACATTGTCTCATGTGGTTTGCTCTCCATGTTGAGACCACGTGCATTCCCCAGCAGGGCTCATGCTGGTTTCTGTTACTCCTCCCTTGAGCTTCCACAAGCTCCACCTCTTTCAATGAGTCATGGTTCAAAAAGCACACTTCTATTAAAGAAAAAACTAAAAAAACAATGGAGGAAAACATGAAGTCATCACAGCTATAAAGAAATATTTAACACCATTTCAACATCAAATAAATCTTTAGAGACTGCTGAAAATCTGTAAGAGGTGGATGAACTCACCTCCATCTCTTAAATCTAAGGACAGTTTATGGTGAAATGATTTGTGCATTGACCCATCCGTTCCAAAATATCTGTCCTTCAATCTCAAAACTCCTCTCTGCCCTTAAGAGCTGTATCTCCAAATATTCCCTGCACAGCTGCTGGTGTGTCCAGTGTCCACTGCTGTGATACAATTATGCACAGTAAATATTAGCACCGAGGAGTACTGAATACCCAGGTGCTGGGCACAATGAATGCAGTTCATTCCTCTTCTGTAATCCAGGCATGCTTCCTAAGAGAGCAATGATAACATCCTGAGCAGGCAGGTAATGGCAGGCTTCATACTGAAAAGATGCACAGATGATCCTTTGCCCCCACCTCTAAACCCTGCCAAATCAGATGCACAAAACTGGCTGCTGCCGCCTTCTGGAGGAGCACGCTGCAAGAGCGAGAGTCTTGGCAAGCAGAGTATGAATCATCTGCGGTATTCGAGCCTGTTTGAACTTTGCACTTTCTTTTCCTCACTAGATAACATTATCGAAGTCCTAGTGCTAAAGACCCGCAAGGCTGTAATGCAAAACTGAAAGGAAATCATTCTGCACATCCCTGACGGTCTCTTCTGCCAGGAGGATCTCCAGCTTGGGTTTGTGAACACATGAGCCTGTGTGCCTGTGTGTTTTAAAATCTCTGCATTGTTGTGGCCAGATATTCCTCTAGGTCCACATTGTTTTCTGCTCCTACCGTAGTGCATGCATGCAAATTGGGGTTTTTCTTTATTATTTGCTTATGTGAAATACACACTCTTGAGCCTGAGCTTGCTTTCCAGCTCAGCTCTTCTGAGAGGAGACTTTACTCCTGTTATTTTTCCCTAAGACTCATACTCCTTTAGTATTTAGAGCAGTAAGAACTGCCTTCTCTGTCACGTGGGATGAATTGGTGTAATGGTTCTTCATCTCTGTGTAGGGGGGTGAGAACCCACCCATGGTGGCCGAATGGCAGCCACCACACATGTGAGACACGATGCTTTTGGCTATGGTTGTATTTTAGCATCTGTGAAAACAAATGCTGCAGGTCAACAAACTCTGTGGCTTGGACATTTGACTCAGGAAGGACCACTGGAGTGGAAAATGTATTTCCTTTTGTGGTTTTCACCAGCTCACAGTTAATTTCTCTTTGTCCTGGTGTCACCGATACTCTTGTCACTTCCCATGTCACTGATATTCCCAGAGTATTCTGAGAAACACACGATATTGTGCAAGCACATGCTCCTGCTTGCTTAGAGCCAGCCGTGCTGATTAGCCAGGCTGTGGGCAGCACAAAATATCCAGCCTGCTGCTGTTTGCTGTATTGCTCCAGAGGGGAGAAAAAAAGCCCTGCTAGACATCATCCTCCCCAGAACAAAAAAAAAATTAAAATTACATTAATTAATTTAACAGTACACTCCATTAGGAGTAAATTTATGTTCTTAAAGGGCTCCACGATGGAGTATAAATGCCTCATTAATATTGGATAGATCAGCCTGGGAGCAGAAGCAAAGTCAGAGAGAATAGTGACTGGCAGTACAATGAGTCCACCAGACCCCACGCAGGGACGTTTCCTTTCGTTGCTCAGCTTGCATTCAGATACAGCCTGCTCTCCAAAGACACCATCTGTGCAGGTTTCCAGCACCTGGGTTGTACCTCTGCAGCACAGACCTGGCTGGATTCTCAGGCTTTTCAGGGCTTTTCGACCAGAGAAAGAAGCTGTGGGCAGGCTGAGTACAAGCCAGACCCCAGCTGACCTTGAAGCTGTGTCCCACAAGCTATAAATACTGCTTTCTTCTCGGTATGCTGTGGGAAGAATTGTCCTGTAAGGAACAGCAATTCCCTGGTCTTCTCAGCTCTCCAGCCCTCCTGATCTCCAGAAGTAACTGCTGGGAAGTCTGTAATACCATGCTCTGAGCCAAGCCTGGCAAGTGGACTGTGATGCTTCAGGCTCTTTCATCACAGCACAGAGCTTTGGTAATTCACTCATCTCAGTGCTGCTGTTTAGTGACACCTTTTCCAAAGAAAAGTAGGAGTTGCTGGAGAGGCAGAGGTGGATGAAGGTCACAAAGTGGGGGTGGCTCCAGGCAGCACTGAGTGGGGGACAAACTCATGGAGGGAGCAGACGGGATAGACGTTACAAGAACAATCTTTGCTCCCTTCCAGCTGCTCCTGGGTAGTAGGGAGCAGAGCGCTGCTCTGTCCTCTCCAAGGGTTGTTTACTGGAGGTGACTTCACCTGGTATTTCTTCTGGGAGGACTCAGGTGGTGGCAGTGGAGGAGATACCCAGATATTAGCTGCTGTTTTCAAAAGCTCTTTCCTTCCAACACCTGGAGAAAGACTTCACAGAAGTAATATTTCTTTCTTGGGCTCAACCCAAACTTGTGCACTTCAGCTTCCTCTGCTCTGGGATCTCCGAGTTCCTTAGTGTGCTCTGTGCTGAATGAAGCATCTGGGATGACTTAATTCTGTTTCTCTCTACATACCTGGATCCTTCAGGAGGAAGAGTTAGTGGGAATCTCCTTCAGGATGGATAAATGATGATGTATCTTCACTGAGTTGTTCCTGCTCTTAGACAGGGCACACAAAGATGGCTTGCTCAAGGCTAACCATGTATGTTTGAGACACCTGGCCCACACCTGTGATCAACACCCATACCAGTGGTGATGGTTCGTGCGGGTGCTCACAGAGCCTGGGTGTCAGTAACGTCACTAGGGTTTTCCCAGTGGTGTGGGGGGTCTTTTCTGCCCAAGCTGTGGGCAGTCCTGTTTTCTGCCACAGGTGAGCTCTTCCTGGGCATTGCCACTGCACTTGGCCATGGTCCTCCCCTGTATAAAGCCCTTGTAGCAAGGCCTCTGAGGGGGAATCTCTCTTCCTTGCAAGATTAGCCCCTTATGAATATGTAACAGGCTACATTGCCTTCTTGAATCTGATATGCCTAGCATAACTAAACTTCTGTTGTATATAAATGGGAAAGTTTCAGCAGAAAATAGCATTGCTGATGTCTAACATCCTTCTCTAATTAACAAAGATCATTTTCTGCAATGTACGTGCACCTAATTACCATTCCGCGTGATCATTAAGATGTACATGCAGTTAGCAGGAGCCTTGCTACTCACTCATCTGGAGAAACCTTATACCCCAGAGAGGGAAAGCAGGGTACAAGAAAGTGCCTGGAAGTCCAGTATTGTGCTCTGAACATGCTCCCATCCATGAATGAGATACAGGATGCTGCTTTGCCCTACCAAGGGAGACACAGCCGGGTGTGATCTCAGAGCTCACCAATTAAACCAAGATATACATTACCAAGTCAGTGATGACTGTAAGCACTTTCAGTGCTTTTTGCTGAGGTGTTTATGTCTCACTCTGTTTTCTCTGGGGCTTAGCATGACGTCCATCCTCTCCTACATTCCTCATGAAGCTGGAAACTTCCATTGTCAGGCACACAACGACTCAGGCACAGTCTGTTCCTTCCTCTGCTGAGCTGACTGCTATCTGACTGTCTTGCAATCTACTCTCTTATTAATTCAGCTCTGGCAGGAAACTGAGTGCTTCTTGCTCTGGCTGAGGCACTAAGTCTGGGAAAGGGAATGCATCATGTTAATCGTTGCCGTATCTGACCCGTGTCTGGTTTCAATAAGGTGACGGGGTGCATGAGAAGGTGACTGCTGTGCTCAGAAATGTGGGAAGCATTTGCAGCGAGGAGTGAAACCGTGCCAAGATAATAACTGGGAATGGCTTTATTTCCAGAAGCTTGTCATGGGTCACAGCACAAATCCATAAGGTTAGGTTTTGCCAGGTACACTGCGTTGGAGTGTCACAGCACCTTGTAAACGCTGACTGACATAACACCACAGCCTCACTGGGAGGAGAGATTTTAAGGTGCTAGCCAGCAGCACCATGTCTGAGTGAGACTCTGAGACCACACATGGCACCTCAATCCCAGCTGGCAGCTGGCAGCTTTCTCCTTCCCCATTCATCACTTTTTAACTAGACCTTTGCCATGAGTTGGGAATGGTGAGCCATGTGGGTTTAAGATGCAGTACGCATTTATTCAGATTCCCATGAGGCAAAACTATTCACTTTTGTAGAGGAGTTATTATGGCAAGCACCTTGTTTGCTGGAGGGAGAGAGTGAGCTAAGTCAAGGAAGGAGAGGCTTGTGCCATACTCATTAATTCAGAAACTCTGGAGGACTGGTGAGTATTTAAGTCCAAGAGCACATGGGAAAAGCAGATTTGCTGACAAGTAAAGATCAGGTGCCATTAGTTATTTTCCGAAGCAAAAGAGACAAATGAACACCCGAGGCTTGTTCCAAATCATGGTGAAGTCCGAAAGAGTATTTCCTCCAGCGTCAGTGGGTACTGGAGCAGGTCCCCTGCAGAGTGCAAGAATGAACTGATCTCAGTTACCTCTTTGTTAGCTTATTTATTTATTTATTTATTTGCGCAGGTGGTGCAGAGGACTTTCTGCTGATAACGAGTGCACAGTTTACACGTCTCACACTGTGCTCTAGAGCCACAGTGAGCGACTTGTGAGGGTTTGCAGCCACCTCCACCCTCATGAACGCTGCTGCAAACCCCTCAGGGAGCTGCTGGAAGAGGCGCTTGTTTCACCACTGTCTCTCCCTCCTCCTCTTCAGCAACACACAGACTGAAAATCCCACCCTCAGTGATTCAGATCAACAGACGGCCCTGTTATTTCTCAGACTGAGAACTCCTAACATTTCCTGCTGACAGCTATTTTGGGAATATTAAGCCTGAATGTTTTGGTGGAAAGAGAATTCAAAGGGCCACAAGAGCAGGGGAATGAGTGAATGAACCCAAGCAACTCAACAACACTAAAAATTTTGTAACCCTTTTTTTTAAACACAGAGGGAGCTTTGATAGCTCACATGGCAACAAAGACTTTTGTCATGCAGGCTGCTTGGAGTTAATATGAAAGCATCTCCATTGTGCCAGCATTCCGTTGCAGGAAGCAAAGCTTGTAGTGCGGCGTGAGATAAAAATATTTGTAAGGCTCGTCACTTTTTGACATCTCCACTCCAGCACTTCCCCTCCCAAAGCGGTGTGTGCAGACAGCTCTGCCGTGACTGCTACTTCTGATCTTCAGCCTCACCCAGCAAACACGCTTGGAGCACATGTGCTGATGCAAACCCTACAAGGAGGTGGAGGAACTTACAGTGACAGCCTGAAACCAATGGGGATAGCTCATCTGTTCAAGGTGTGTGAGATCCGGCCTCCAGCGAGCAGTCATTATTCCTCACACTGAAGCATAAAGGAGCTGAATCTGTCTATGAAATTACACTATTCTACAGCAGTGGAAAAAAATCTACACCCTGTGGTCACAATTACACAGGTGCTGGCCCATGCTGGAGACCGCTACATGGGTTTTTTTTTTATTTTAAAAAAGCAGCTGGGCGTTCAAGTCATTCACTAAAACAAAATCTCTGACTTTCAGGATAGGTAGTACAGGCACTGGATTAAGATCTCTGTGACTAATTTCAAAAGCATAGTTCTTTGGGGAAAAAAAAAGCCTTTATATTTCTCTCTTTTTGCTACCTTCTGCCTCAAGATCCCAAGGCAGAGGAAGATTTGTACGAATTACAGCTAACCGAGAACATACAATATTTATCCACAGTAAGTGCTTTTACTTCAAGACTTCTTTGGAGCAAAATGGTGCATATAAATTTGCATTTTAGAAGAAGATTCAGCCTTTCTAGGTCTGTGCAGTGAAGACTCTGCCCTGCTAATTATTTTCCTGTAACTAAAAAAGCCGTAGCATTGCCCTGGTGCCCAGTCGTCATGAGCTTGGGTAGATTACATCATTCAGATGGGAATGTTTGAAACGCAGTTTGAAACTGTTACAGGGAATATAAAGGAAGGTATCAGGACACATGGGGTTTGCTACTGCCTAAGAGGGTTGAGAGTATGTCATATGCATTTGTGTTGGAACCCAAAGTGCAGAGACTGATATTTCTCTATCTGTTTTGAAGGATTTTACCCCTCTGTACAATCCAGAATTTGACCTCTATCCATGGAAAAAGCTACCTACTCTCTGGGAATCAGCAGAATCCTCACAAGTGTGAACTAGGTGATAGAATATTATGTAAGATTGTCACAGGGTGAGAAATCATGTAGTTTTGGGTTTGTTAGCATAGTAAATAGATAATAGTAGAAACCTCCAATATGGAGGATTGTTGTAGTTTTCTTTACCTTCTTCTTTCTTCGCTATACTCCATATTCTGCAGTAAAAGCAAGGTTAGGATGATTGGATGAAAAATTCTGCAGTTCCTGTTTACGTGACAAGGCGATATACTGGACACTGGTTGAAAAGAGAAAACATCTGTCGTTTTAAGTCTTAATTGGATAATTTACCTTTAAGAACGGTCTGTAATCTAGATAAGCTGGCATTTGGCGTTCAGCATTCGGCATTCACTAAACTCATGTGCTCCATGCTGTACTTTTCTCTGATAAGACTTAATAAACAACTATCTGAATGCAGAGAACACTGAGGTCCCGTCTGTCTCTGAGAAGCCTAGGCATAAACTTTAAAATCCTCCCCCATCAGGGGAGGAACACTGGCACAAGTTTGCGTCACATTTGGAAACGCACAGGTTTCCCAAACTCACTTTCAGCCTCTGGGCATGTATTTGCACACACCGCATAGCAGGACACATCCATCCCCACAGCACATGGTGTAGCTGGAGTAGGTAAGCCAGAGACTGACTTTCAGGTGGACAGACCACAGTTTGATGACATGCCTGGAGAGTCTGGAATTTGGGAAAAAGTGAGAAAGATTCATGAGACTATTCTGGACCTGAAGTTGCTGTGTGTAGTACTTTTTTGCTACTTGGCAGAGTGGAGTGAGTAGGAAAATAGAAAAAAAATAGTATGTAATAATTTGAATTTGAAAGTGAGTTTTGATTTGATTGAGTTCAGCAGTCCTTCTGTGTTCGACTTCTGCATTTATTTGTATATTCAAGCTCTACAAGAATGAGGGCTTGCCGAGTGAATTTTAAAAAGAGATGTTCATGTACTGACCATGAGTGAATTCTGAATAGTTTATATTCTTGTAAAATTTACACTGTTCTGTTTTATTACCTAAATCCCCTTACCAGGGAATAGAAAGGGAAATAGATGGATATAACAAATATTGCATATTATAATTTATAATGGACTGCTCTACAGGGAAGACATTATTTGCTGATGTTACTGTTGAACCTAAATAATGAATAAATTAGAGAATGTTGCAATCTGTTTATAGAGATCTGTCAGACAAAGGTGAAATTCATCAAAAAAGTATTAGTTGCAACTGACTTGCTGAGCTTTAGTTCTTACTCCTGTGTCTCTGAGGCACCTTGACTACTCACAGGCCAATCACCTTCAGTTCTAACATGGCAGGCTATAAACTCCTCTACCTGACTCATAGAATCAGAAGAATTTTAATTAAAATATTTTTGAATATTCCTGCCCTCCTTCATCTCCAAAGTGACCTCAAAGCGGAAGGGGGCTTTTGTTGTCAAGGTATCTCGGTAATTCTCCTTTCACCTTTCTTGCCACTGAATCTCATGAGAAGCTTAATTTTGCATCGTGTCAGAGTAACAGCAAGGAGCTTAGTCCAGTGAAGGTCCTACATTTTGGACGGTGAAGCTCATTTGTGCCTCTTGACTCTTAGTACAGCATGCGTGGGGTGAAAATAACACTGAAATGTCATGTCTAATGTAGAGTAGTGGTCACTGCCACCTGGAAAAAGGAGACTTAGGTCAATGATCACTCAGCCAGGGTAGAAGGCTGCAATCTCATGCAAGTGCTGATGGGCTTGCTTGTGTTAACAGCCTGCTATTAGCATAACCTCTTTTGGGAAAAGTCTTTTGGATACAGGACATCTCTGCTGTCAGAGAAAACTTACAGAAAAAAACAAAAGCCATTTTGTCCAGACACTTAAAGTTTTAAAGCACTGGTGTAGGTGCTTAGCTTCCTGTGATTTTTCCTCATTATGTTTGTGACATCTAATTATCACAAGGATATGAATTCTGAAGTGGCCCATGCCCTCTCCCTGCCTATTCCTATTTCAATAAAATAAAGATTATAATGTCTGCTGATCTCACAGGGGTGCTGTGAGGGACCATTTTATGGCCTTTTGTCTTTGAAGAGAAGCTGTAAAAGTTCGTAATGTCTTATTAGTGATGCAGATCAGTTTGGAGAGTCCGTACAGGCTTTTCAAGACATTTTGTATGAAGTGTTTCGAGCCAGTGAGGGCCCCGTGTACTCTGTAGTGCTGCAGGTTGATGAATTGCTCATTCTACCTCAAGTGCCCTGGGATGGGAGACATGGCTTACCTTGTCTTCACAGACACCCGTGGAGAAATGGAGGGAAACAGTCTGCTGAAGGAAACAGATCAGGTCACTTAGTCTTCCCACTCAGTTGCCCTAAACTTGCTTGTCTCCCTGTTCTTTTCAAGGCCTGGATTTGATTTGATTTGATTTGATTTGATTTGATTTGATTTGATGTTATTTTATTTTATTTTATTTTATTTTATTTTATTTTATTTTATTTTATTTTATTTTATTTTATTTTATTTTATTTTATTTTATTTTATTTTATTTTATTTTATTTTTAAATTAATTTTTAAATTCGATTTTTTTTTTTTAATTTTAAAAATCCCCCTCTCTGTGAACGGTCTCTCAGGGAAGCACTGGGTTATCGTCCATTTGGCTTTCCCATTTGAGACTGAGCCGAGATTAGCCAGGGCATAACCCCTGCCCTGGTTGCAGCGCTTTTGCTTTGATGCAAATATTTCAGCTTTAAAGTCATCATCTCTCCCCAGCAGCTGCCAGCCACACCCCCACCCTCACAGGGTGTTGTGTCCTGAGATTCACAGGGGCAGAATAAATAGACATTTGCTCAAGTTTCTCACATAGAGGTTTGGCAAGGCCCACCCCACTCTTCCATACCCTCTTTGGTCTGGTTTGCTTTCCCTCTCTGGCTGACTGTTCTCCTGGAGGAGCCTGTTGTGATTTCCTCAAGTGAATCCTGTTGGGAGAGTCATTGGAGGACAGTGACTGAAACATACCAGAGCTGAGTGAACATTATAACAAGCTCTTCTGCAACCTGTGGCCTAAAAGAAGCACAAAAACAAAATCTGAGGGAGAGCTGTTGTTATTATGTTATAGAGACTGTGATTTCCCTTGCTATGTTTTGCCACTATCTTGTTTTTAGCTTCCCACCTCTGCGCTGTATGAGATTACAAGACTTCAAAAGCATTTAGCTGTTATCCAGAATATAAAATCTCAGCATGACCTGCTGGTTAAATCATAATCCACCATGATACAATAGGTGTCATCTCTTCTCTAGATTAAATCTAACCAGGAAGGAGGAGTCCATAGCATTTCGTCATCCATCCTGCCAACACCAGCCTGGTGGGAACAACCAGGACCACTGTGGTGAGCATCCTCCTGCCCATTTCTGCAAAGGATGTGTGGGAGAGGTGGGATCTAGTACAAACAGCTGGTGTGAAGGAGAAAGTAGCCCTGTCTCCTGCTGTTTGCTGCCTTTTTCTTGCCCTTCTGCTTTCAATAACAGCATGGAATGCTGCTGTCTAGTGGCCCATTACAGCCACTGGAAATACAGTTGTGTGTTGTTTGTGAGAATCAGCGG
Organism: Oriolus oriolus; assembly: GCA_013400235.1. NCBI lineage: Eukaryota > Metazoa > Chordata > Aves > Passeriformes > Corvidae > Oriolus > Oriolus oriolus. Next base: position 149,240 of record VXBT01011279.1, read on the forward strand.
GGAGGTGGGGAGGAAGCCTTTGTTCTCCCCACAATATAACACTGTGTTGCCTGGATCTAGCTCCCAGCCCTGCTCAACAAAGATAATGCCTTCTTTCTTTGAGGGGCTTTTTTCCTTTCCCCAAAAGCCAGTTCCAAAAGGAAAATTGCTCCATCTTTAGTTCTAGCAGGTGTGGAAGCTTGTTTATAAATCGCCAACCCACACAGCATTATGAGGGATCAAACCTTATTCTTTCAAGGTCACTGAAACTGGCAATATCACAGTGCTGGATCTTGTGGTGTGCAGTCATAGCTCGTTTTTAAACATTTCATTACTGTCTCTCAGAGCAAGTCTGTGGCTGGCTGTGTGGATGAAATGCTCTGCATGAGCTTTCAAGGAGCATCCCATTGGCAGCATCTGCTGCACGTTCCCACATATAGGCCGACTGTGTGAGCAGCCCACCCCATCACAAACAGAAGGCTGAAATCAGGCCTTGGTGAGGTCTGCACGAGAGCTTCTGCCCCTCTCCCGGGGTTTGCCAGAGCGCAGGGACAGCAAGGGCCTCACCCTTAGCAGGAGCAGCTTTACGGCTGGAGATGGAGTCAGCCCTGCGGATGCAAGTGCAGCTGCTGAGGGGAGACAGGTGAGGCAGGATTTATCTTCTGCACTCAGCAAAGGCGCTTTTGCTTTAGAAAGGTTTACTGCTTTGGAGGGTACAGGTACTGAGAGCTGGCAAGGAGCACAGAGGTGGAGTCAGTCAGCCATGAGTAAAATACAGGCTCTTGGGTCTGTAGTATATGTGGTTCAGCACCACTAGTCATATAACAGGTTTGTTTTCTTCCCTGTCACACTTCCACAGTATATTGCATCCAAATACCACTAAAGAAATGACATGACACACTATCAGAACATTTTTCCCTCCTCGTAGCAAGAATATATAATAATCTCTCTGGAAAGCACATCTCAGACTATTTCCAAGAACAATAGATGCTTGTAAGGCATCCAGTGAAGTCAGAATAGCTGGAGGCTGCAAGTCACATAATAACTTTTTGTGCTTGCACAATGTTTCATTTTCAGACTGATCTGAGTAGGAGACAGGAAATAAACAGATTTTTCTTTTTTTAAATGACTACTTCTCAAGTCGGTGGGTTTTTTTTGAAAGCCAGGACTTGCCATCTTAATTATCACACTAGTAAAAACAGGATCATGCCACAGAAACAGGGCTCCTCTGTGGATGCTCCTGCTCTTCAGAGCAGACCGTGGGAGCAGAAGGAGAGTACTGGGAGTTTGGAAGAGGATTTACATGGCACCACCTGTGGTGTAAGATGGAAGCAGGCTTCTGGAGCAGTCTAAGTGGTGCCCAGCTCATGCTGGGAGTGGAGCCTCCAGCAGGTGTGGGCTGTAAAGATGCTCTGGTCTCTCTACTTAAATGTTGCATGATCATTACTGGTGCTAGGGAAAAAGAAAAAAAAAGATCATCACAGAAACTCATGGGACCTGAATATTCTTTATCATGACTTGATTAGTTGCAAGGGAGGCCCTAACATTTAAGATACATTTTGCTACCTATCTATAACAGAAAATCCAGGTTTCACTTAGCCTGGCTTGAGATGGTGTCACTAGACATCCTTCAGGCTGGGATTAGGTCCCGAGTGTACTGTGCTCTTTTCAATGGTGCGGACAAAATCACAACAGGCTCTAAATCAGTGCTATTATATATTGCTGCTAATTAAGGTTGCATAGACTTGGATTTGAGGAGGATTTTGAAGAGCCTGAGAGCTTATTTGTGTTTGCTTTCCTGCTGAAAACCATTAAAAAAAATTTCATTAAGCTATATAAAACCAGATCATAACGTACAAAATCATATTTGCTGGAGAGGGTTTTCAGCATTCCCTAGGAAGAAGTCATTTATGATAATCTGAATTACTGGGATTTGGCAGGAGGAAATGGAGGAATTTGTGTAATTCCAGGCCCTGTTTTCTGACTGTGCCGCTGTCACCCTGGGCTCCAGGGTTATTCTGCATACTGAGGAGGATGCAGGTGGTCAGAAGGCTGCTCCTTTTCTCCTCCAAAGGCCAGTTCAGGGCAGCTGCCTTGTACTACTAGGCTGAGAGAAGTGGGTGCAGTAAGACACAGCTTTGAACAGAGGCCAGGTACCCAGACTTACAGCGCTTAAATCAAGATTGGGGTTGTGCTTTTTTCCTTTACATGGTTTTCAACAGAAACTGGGCATCTGTGTATGTGCTTTGGAACAGGGGCATTGTGCTGTATTCTACATGGCTGATGTCGAATAATATTTAGTTGAAATATACAGTGCTTCTAGTCTCAAAAAGTACTTCTATCGGGAAGTCATTCATTTCAGTGTCAGGACAGGAAAAACAACTCAGCAAATATTTTCAGGGAATACAAAAAAGTAAAAAGCAGATGCATTTAATGGACTTGGTAGTAGCATTTTCACCCCAGAGATTTTCCTTTTGCAGTTTCTGTGATTTGACAGAATCTTTGAAAATTGGATTATTTATTGATAAAGAAACCCACTTTTACCTCCTTCTTCCCTCTCCCCTCCAATACATCCTTACGTATATCTTTACATGCTTACTTGTCATCCAAGTATGAGGACACACATTAGGGATAGGGGAATGTTGAGCTCCAGGGCCTTCTCCATCTGATTTGTAGTTTTGAGAGGAAACTTCACTATTGAGCTTTAGGATATTTTTGGATACTGACTGTCTTTTCTGTTTAAATTCTTTCACTCAAGTTAAAAATACTTGAATATGCAGAGCAAAAGAGGCTTGAATATTTGGACAAAAACCTGACACTCAGCCACTCTTGCTGTAAAAGCACCCAATTCTTCTCACCTTGTCTGAGCCAATGAGTATTTACCCATTTCAGTCTCGGTCCAAGTTCAGATGTTTGAAATTTCCCCTTTCTCTGTCCCTCCCCCACTGCCAAAAACTAGGCATCTCTGCCCACCCTGTTGTGAGTGTTTCAGATCATCTGGCATCCACTCCGTGCCACAGAGTAACCCCACATTTCCCACCTCCCTCTCTGGAGCCTGACCTTGTGCCAAGGTTCTTCCTCGATTGCTAACCCATGCCTGAACCCCTTCCCCAGGCTTTTCTTCACATGACTTTTAACCATGTCCTGGGTCAAAAATCAGGCACCCAAGGATGCCTGTTCTCTGGATCACTCCTCCATGGTGGTACTGACCTTGTTCCTCTGTGCGTCTCTTCACAGATCTTACGGCACCTGGCAGAAAGGGTAGATGGGGCTTTTCATGCATCTCCAGCTCATTTTCCTTGCTGTCGAGGTGGTTCAGTGTGCTCCACTACTGTTGCAGGGAGGGCCTGAGCCACTGGCCTTTGGAGGAGAAAAGGAGCAGCCTTCTGACCACCTGCATCCTCCTCAGTATGCAGAATAACCCTGGAGCCCAGATAGGAAACTGGCCCTATGCTGACCTTTTCTCTTTCCTTGCTGAAAAAGAGACAAAAAGAGGTTTTGGACAGCTCAAACTGACTTTTTTGTTTTGTTTTGTTCTGGCCATCTAACTGAAAATATCAATTATTTCCATAGTCACAGGCACTCTGCCAAGCTCCCGCTCTTCATGAGTAGTGCTCCGGTACAACTTTATGGATTTGTTATCGCAGAAGATTCAGCCTCGGCTGTTTGGTTTCTACAAACAACTTTTTGCTCTTCTTTATGGCTACTCACACCTTTTCTGAGCTCAGTGCTAATAGCACTGCTCCATGCACATCTGCACATCTGTTACCTGAGGCTAAAAGCACTTGACCCAGCCATGACCCAGCCACTCCTCTTTCTGTTGGAGCTGCGCCATTTTCTGCCTTTGTGCTAGTTCTTTGTGTGGTCCAAGGTGCAATTCAGTTATTGCCACCATTTCCCAAACATATAAATTGCTTTTATTTCTTACAGCTGACACAGAGGCCAAAGTACTTCATGCTGCTAACCAGCTCTGTGTTTAGCCTAGCAGGTCGCAGGACTACCTCGCCACTAAGGCTGCCTTTCCATGAAATGGCACAGCTGGAGAGTACTTGGCTCCACCTCCCTGTGTGCAAAACTGGAGTGGAGTAGCTGGGATTAAGTGTGGCACACCTTGTGGTAAACTCAGATGTGTTGGCAAACCCTCCTGTCCAGTTTGCTGCCAGTAGGAAAGGCATGACCAGCTACCAAGGGAGCAGAACACAACATGGATGCGGGACACCATCCTCAAAGGCTCAAACAACAGATGGATCTTTCAAGGCTTAAAATATGACCCCTTTCCTTGGGAGATGAAGGTATGTATTTTTAACAATGTTCCTCTAAAGTGCTGTAAAGGGAAGACCAAAGCCATCGGGGAGGTCCCAGAATCTGGAGGCTCCCCAGAGCATATACTGTGTGAATTTTGTCCTTACAGCTGGATTAAAGCACAATTCTTTCCTTCCAGAGCAGGGGTGGCCTGACGTTTTTAAACCTGGACTTGGTGTTTTAGGCAGTTTATGCCATTTTTGATCTCTGTGTCTTCAATTTGGACTCCATATGAACCATCCAGGATTTGGGAATGGCATTCTGCAAACACAACCAAGGATCTGGAGCATGATATCCTGATGAAAAAAATTTATGTGTTCCCTGACCAGCACAAGCTTATTCATGGAACTAGTTGCTTCTGTGGTTTCGAAGTCTGGTTAAAGTTTGACTGCAATCTCAGTAGTATGGTTGGGGCACTTCATCCATGCCGCAGAAGTCAACAAAAGTACCACTTCTGCCGCAAAAATTCACCATGCAGTAATGTAAGTTTTCCAGCGCTTTTGTTCATACTACACTTTAATGCATAATGCAGGTTTTTTTATTCATTAGATAATAGATACTTCAGGTAATGAAAATTCTTTCTGTGTAGCAGAAATACCAAGAAGAAGTGGATTCTTATAGCTGTTCAAGGGCTCAAAAGTGGATACTTGTATGCTTTCATGTTTGATTCTTGTTCCACATCACTTCAGAAGCATAATTTTTGTTGACAGAAAATTGGCCAGGCTTAATAAAACAAGGTATTTCTATATCAGCTTCTAGGTTCTTTCTAATGTGTTGTCATTTTAGGAGCTAATTGACTTCATAGGCAAGTTACATTGGGACCAAATTTTCAAAGGCTTATGGCTCCGTGAAAAGATAATCCATAGGAAAAAATTTTAATAGTACTACCAAAGATTAATCTGTCTTATTTCCCAGGTCTGCAGGATGCAGAGCACCACTGTATATTATTTTAGGGAAAGAAAGCACATAGTTAAACTCCCAGCTCATGTATTCTCCCGTCTGTCACACACGGGTGACGCAGGGGCCATTTTGTCACTGTCTGGGAAAGAGGAGCGTCTCAGAGCACCTTCTGGTTGGTGCAACAGGAAGCTGGAGAGCTGACCCACTAGACATAATTCCAGATCCCTTTAGAGGTTTGCTGCCTCCATCTCCCATTGGCAGCTGCACAGTTTCTGAACCTGCTACCTCCAGAAGAACCTGAGCTCCGAGAGCTGAAGTTGCTCAATCCAAGGGAAATAGATACACTCGTTCCCTTGGATGTTACCATCTCCCATTTTGTTTTGCAAAGAGAAGCAAATCACCCAAGAAGACTTCAGAGTCAGCTTGTCAGAAGATATTATGCAAATAACCAAATCACATGGGCTCGTATTTAGAGCAGGCAAGTGAAAAGTGTTTAGTCGTAACATAGTCTGAATTAACTGCCTGACTTTGAGGCACAAGATTGTCAAGTGGCTTGCTCACCCAGATGACATGTAAGATTGCGGGAAACCAATCATGTATCAGAACTGAGCTTTCTAATATAAGCAATTATGTGCTATATACACATATGTATTTATAAAGAAATTAGGACATATACATACACACACACACACACACACACACACAGAGGTATGCTGCTGAATTGTACTGTCCTGTGAAGTCATCCTGATTGAAATTACTGTGCATTTTGCAAAGTCAGGGATTGTTTCCATTTAAAAACTCTCATGCAATCCTTTCCTTTGCGTGGCATTCAAACGAGTAGCCTTCAAGAGCAATCCATCAAAGCTTTGGAAAGGGAATTGGCTACATGTTCTATTGCTTCTGCTTTCAGCAAGAGACCCCTTAGGCCCCCTGTTTTACAGATTTGTGCAACTCGTGTTTTGCATTACATTTCTTGCTAAATGTCAGAGGCAGCATGAGGATGATTGTTGAAAGGGCAGTCACTGCTCCCAGGCCAGCCCTTCCTCCTTCAGACAAGAAGACCACTGCAAACTCTCAAGTTTTGCAGGTAAAAACAGAAGTGCATAGTGCATAGGCTCCACTTTGAGATCTTATATGGCTCTTCCCTAGCTTGCTCAGCAGCTCTGGAAACTTGTTTGGACAGAAGGGGAAGTAATTTCTGCTCAGCCCCTGCTCAGCGCTGGCTACCCAGTGAGGCACATTTTTCTGCTTATCAAAAATGGAAGTGCCATCTCCCAAAACCTGCAGTGCCTGTGTGAAATATTAATGAGCAGGACTGAAGAGAAACAGTGTGAGGTTCCAGAGAGATCAGGTTGAGACACAAGAAGAAAAGCCACAGCGGCAATTCTGCTGTGGTGCAGCAGTTTGGGTTCCTGCTGAACTACTGATCATAAACACCCCATAAGCAGGGGCAACATCTTCTTCTTGCAGCATAACCCTGCTCTGATGAGTATGACAAAGCTGTCTGTTTCAGGAGGTCGCCTGAGAAGGAGCTCGGGCTGGGCAGGGGATCCTGAGCCCTCATCCACAGGGATCTCCTCTCCCGGACAGTCACACAGTTACTGGCTGTGGTGGCCGCAGAGCTGGGAACTCTGCTCGTGGTCCTGCATGCTTGGTCACATCTTGAACATGTTGACTTCTAATGGCCGATTCAGAAACAGGATCAAGTAATTGAATAGCGGCACACTCCAAGAAGGAAAGTAGGTCGTCATGTTTCTTTGAAGCTGAAGTTCCACAGGTTCACAGAATAGAACTACTACTAATAACAGTGGGCTGGAAATGCTCAATTTTGCATATCAGCTCTTCCCAAAGATTTCCATACATATGTTCCAGTGAATTACAGCTTATTTATGTATTCTTTAAGTACTAAAGTTCAAGGGCAGGCCTTGACTTCCTGTGGGTGATATAAAGCTGCCCACACCCCCACTGCAATCTCTGAAACAGTTTGTCAGTGTCTTCAAATGAAAATGTGGCAAATACTCCCAAAACTCCCATCAGGGCCTGTATTCTCCCTCCTATGCTGCAGTCAGACAGATAGCAAAGGCTTCTCAAACGGGTGGAGGAAAATCTCCTTACACAAGCATTGCACATACTGGTTTTGGTCTGTCACTTCCTCACTCCATCACATCCCCACCTCCCACCCCCACTGCTCTCTGTAACCTGGAGTTAAGAAAGCAGTTCATCTGATAACTCCAGGAAAGGTCACAGCATTTGGTTTAGCATTTTATTGAAAGAATAAGCAGCCTGGTTCTCTGGAGTGCCAGGGATGATGATCTAGTGGCCTGTGCACAGGACCAGGAGTTATAAATTCCTAAATCTTAATCCCAGCACTGACAATTACTTCTCTTGCAACCTTGAGCAAATTGCTTAACCTTTCTGCTTCTGCCGTTCTCCATTGCAAAACTGCGAATTCTGTCTCACCAGGTTTTTTTGAGAGTTAATTTTTTAACGTAGGTGTTAAATTGTCCTTCTTCTGGTGTTGGTTGTATTCTGTGTTTGTCTGTGTCTAACACAGTTGATACCTGCTTCATGTGGATGTTCAGAGCCTGATGGAGAAATCTCAGACAGCAGTTTCACCTCACAAAGAGATCTTCCACCAGGCTTGCGACAGAAGGAAGAAATGAATGCAGGAGGCTACAGGAGACCATTGACCTGTCAGACAGCCTTTCCTGTAGGAAGATTTCCTGGGTATTCCAGAGTCAGGGGAGAAGAGCACGGGCATCATTGCCTGTTGATGCTTGAGGCCGTAAGGATCTCTGCCTAACTGCCTGCTGCAGGAATCGGGGCTGTGTCTTGGAAGAGGAACGGTGCTGTAGATGAGCAACATGGTGTGTACACTGCAGATCTGCTGTCAAAAGGTAACTCAAAATATTTAACTTTTAAGAAGTACGGAATCAGGCCCTTCATGACAGTTGCACTCTGAAAAGAGGATGAGTGAGGCAGGAGTATCTGCTCCGGCAGTTTCACTTCTCTCCACACTCACCTATCAATGTTACTTCATGTGCCGTTAATTAGACTTAATAGTCTATACTTTATCTCCCCTGTCATAACCAATTAGGTGTGAAAGATTCCAACAAAAAGAAGCACTCAAGTGATCTCAACATTAACAAGCTCAGTTTTCCTGACAACCTGAATTCAGCAAAGTGCTTCAGCATCTGCTCGGAGTTCAGCATGTGCTTGGCTGCACTGTAGCCAGAGACTGTACCAAGTGAAGGGCAAACCTCCAAGGTTGGGTTGCTCAACCCTTCAAACTGATGTTAGTAGTTCTGCCCCGGGCAAGTTATTGTCTCCATCCCAGTGGCATTGTTTGCCTAAACAAATAGATGGTGTGTGCCTTTCATTTGTCACTGATCTTCAGCTTAAGGGCAAGTCGCTCATTTGGAACCCAAATTTTCCAGCTCAGTGGCTACATTTTTGCTTCCAATCTGGCTGCTTATATATGAATTTTTAGCTAGGCAGGAGATCAGCGCTGAAAACTTTGGCTCCAGGCAGCAACTGCATTTCAAATAAGCTAGCTTGAGCATACATCACAGAAATGTGCTGCACTGAGAGCTAGGGATGGGGAGAGCTCTCAGAGATGCTACCCAACTATTTTTGGTTCCAGCTTGGGACATTATATACTAACTCTCACATTCTCAGACTTGAAGGACACGAGCCATGAAAGTTGAAAACCTGAAAGACAGACCACCACTAAAGCCAACAGTTCCCCAGATCTCACTGAAAGTTCTTGACACCTTGACGGGTCAAAACCGTATGCTATAAAAATATTATCTGGAGCTTTTAAGTATTTTAGCTCCCAATCCTGTCCCAAATACGGAAGAACAAATGAGTTCAAACCAGGAAGGAAAAAAAATATCCAAAACCAAAGTGCTCACATTTTCACTCGATCTCGAGGGCTTGGACTTGAATTTTGTTGGAAGGAGGCTGTTCAGCTGTGCTTCTGTTTTTATTCCAGGTGACTTTGTGCACTCCAAAATGAGCACTAATGCAAGAAGTAGCATGGCACGAAACAATCTGAGTTTATGCCTTCAGAACAATGCCCAGAAATATGTGTTGCCGTAAAGATTCCTGCTGTGCTGAGGTCCGAGGTCTGCCTGTATCTTTGCTGGTGAGCTCCTGCAGGAACAGAGAGCAGGCAAAGGCGTGACTTGAACCAAGTTGCTTCTTACTGCCGCAATGAGAAATCAGTCCCTGCTGCTGCCAATTAGACCGCTAATTGAGAAGTGGATCCTGAACCCTGGGAGAATTGCCCTCTCAAGGAAATTTCCTGCCGCCTTCAATGGTGCTGTGATACAGAGCCAGGCAAAGGCTGAGCTAACTGGCTGGCATAAGCGTTGTGAAGGAAAGTGCTGATTGGAGAAAAAAGTATGATGCTTCAGTATTTATGCAAGGTTTAAAGAGCACATGGGATTTGGAAGAATGCAGGCTTGCTTTCTTGAGATTTGGGGGCTCATGTCCCAAAGATCAGCAGCAATTTATGTCTAAAACTGCTGGGTATTTGTCACTAAAAATCTCCTGAAATATGGCATGCTGGACTTTTCCTGTGGCCACAGCATTTCAGGCTCTTTCCTGGTGGGGCCTAAGATAATGTTATTTATTTATAAATTCTTCCAGAGTGTCTGTTTTGTATTAACCACTGACCTTTGTCACCTTCCCTCTCTATCTATGGTCTCACCCCAAAAGCCAGCTGAGCTGATTAATTGTTAAGACCTAACACAAATTCAGGACTCCCGCTTGAAACTGAAAGATTAAATCTAGATTAAATCTGATTGCTCACTGGTGCAACCTCACAGAAATTGTTTAAGCTTAAACTAGGGATGAATTTGTCTTAGAGTCTTTTAATTGCTTTGGGTACTTGCATTTCTTTGCCTGAAAGACATTTAACACTCATTTATTTGTTGCAGAACAGCTTTACATCACAGCCAGTATCTGGCATGGAAGGAAAGACAAGCAAACTACCCCAAATTGCCAGGAAGCTATAATCCTCAGGGAATTTTCTCCTACCTAAATTGGAACTACCTCAGTAGCAGAATGTCACTGAGGGAAATTTTATCAGGAAGGAGTGAAACAGATCTTCCGTAGTGATCGGCCACGCAAGTTCTCTCTGTTCTTGGTAGAAGTAGGGCTGAATCTCAGCATAGGAATATATCTGGCTCACCACCCAATCCTGTACCATCATTTTGCCTTTCAGAAGGGTTCATTTTTTCCCCAGATGCTTTTCCAAGTTCCTTTGCCAGACTCTGCACTTTTAAGCTATGACTGGCAACAGATTCACAGCAAACCAGTATGAAGAAAGAGGATTTTCTCCTAGGATTCCTGACCTGAGCAGAAATAGGCAGTACTGGAAATAGTGCAAAACCCATCTTCCTTGAAATCTTTCCAGCCCATTTTTGCAGACTGTAGACATTTGGGCAGTACAGATGAACTCTGGATAACCACCCAAATTTTTGGGTTTACCCATTGCTAAAAATATCACAGACTGGAGGGCACTGTCCTGAACTGAGTCTCCAGGCATTTTAAAATTCACCCAGCCCTGGTTGAAGTGATCATTATAATCTGGCAAGGAATGCAATCTGGATTCCAAACTGTAGCTATTTTTAAAATCATCTTGCCAAAGCCCTGTTGGAGACTGAAAAGAAAACCATTTTAGCCTGAAAAGGATGATCAATAATTTCTTATTCTTGATGTAGCATTTTTATGTAAGAAGCTTATATATGTAGGTGAATTGCATACATCTTAGCGACTGTTAAGATTTGTAATCTTGCTGTAGAGTCCAAAATAATAGTAATAATGTTTTTTAAAGCCTCCAAACTCTGTTACAAATTTTAGTTACCACCTACTCACGGCCTCCCACGCACTCCAGGAAACCAGCTAGATTTCCCAGCTGCTCAGCAGCAAGGTCTTTACAAGCACGACTACAATTATACTCTAAACAAGGCTGGAGGTTTCCCTTACAGATGACTTTACTATCTTTTCTCACAATACATTAGGCCAGAGGTGTCAAGCCATATGGTGGGCACATGCACCAGTGTGGTCAGGTGAAACAACAGTAAGGAAATCTGGTTGCATTTAATGCATTTGGGGATTCCCTTCCCAAGGAAGCTTGTTATTCCTGAAAAGAGACAAAATAAAGTGTTCAAGGCCAGGCTGGATGGGGCTTTGAGAAACCTGGTCTAGTGGAATGTGTCCCAGTC